>WSTK01000125.1:0-67671 GCA_019616945.1 Ceratobasidium sp. 414 | reverse complement strand
CTTCTGACAACACCATACGCATCTGGGACGCACACACTGGTCAGAGCGTAGGACAGCCACTCCAGGGCCATACCGGTTGGGTCGCCTCGGTTGGATACTCACCAGATGGTGCATACATCGTCTCCGGCTCTCCTGACAGGACCATACGCACCTGGGACGCACGTACTGGTCATATCGTGGGACAGCCACTCCAGGGCCATACTAATTCAGTCAACTCGGTTGCATACTCACCAGATGGCGCATACATCGTCTCTGGCTCTGAAGACAACACCACACGCATCTGGAACGCGCACACTGGTCAGAGTGTAGGACAGCCACTTCAAGGCCATACCGGTTCGGTCTGGCGGGTTGCATACTCACCAGATGGCGCGTATATCGTCTCTGGCTCTTTTGACAACACAATACGCGTCTGGGATGCACGCACTGGTCAGAGTGTAGGACGGCCACTCCAGGGCCATACCAGTGCGGTCTTGTCGGTTGCATACTCACCAAATGGTGCATACATCGTCTCTGGCTCTGACGACAACACCATACGCATCTGGGACGCACACACTGGTCAGAGTGTAGGACAGCCACTCCAGGGCCATACCAGTGAAGTCCACTCGGTTGCATACTCACCAGATGGCGCATACATTGTCTCTGGCTCTGACGACAACACTATACGCATCTGGGACGCACACACTGGTCAGAGTGTAGGACGGCCACTCCAGGGCCACACCAGTTCGGTCTGGTCGGTTGCACACTCACCAGATGATGCATACCTTGTCTCTGGCTCTTTTGACAACACCATACGCATTTGGGACGCACGCACTGGTCAGAGCGTAGGACAGCCATTCCAGGGACATACCAGTGGGGTCTTGTCGGTTGCATACTCACCCGATGGCGCATACATCGTCTCTGGTTCTCTTGACAACACCATACGCATTTGGGATGCACACACTGGTCAGAGCGTAGGGCGGCCACTCCAGGGCCATACCAGTGAGGTCAACTCGGTTGCATACTCACCAGATGGTGCATATATCGTCTCTGGCTCTTCTGACAAGACCATACGCATCTGGGATGCACACATTGGTCAGAGCGTATGCCAGCCACTCCAGGGCCATACCAGTTCGGCATACTCACCGGAAGGCGCACACATCATCTCTGGCTCTGGTGACGACACTACCCGCATCTGGGATGTGCAACCAGGCCACACGGCGGGCGATATACCTGAATCGGGGAACAGTTCTGCTCTGGAAATCGCCCCCTCAAATTCCATTCCCGATACAGGTTGCCAAATCAATGCACATCAAACAATCTGGACGCTGAACGGTGACGGATGGGTGGTCATCCACAAGTCCAAGCTACTCGTATGGATCCACCCCGATCTCAGGGCCAGCCTCTTGTCCCCCCAAGGTACTGCGGTAATTTCTACCCGTGGTTTCCTACAACTTGATTTCGACCACCGCAGGATCGGAGATCACTGGCGGGCACACTTCCAGCCGGAACATGCGACTCAGACAACTATTTAGCCTTTTCTTTTGCAATTACTTCATTTATGAATCACTCTCATTTTTCCTTGATTCAACTCACTTGACTCGAATGTACATGAACTATGCCTCAACACGTACATAAACGTATCGCAAATATTGACTATTTGTCGCCGATATACCAATCGCTCAAAGCTTAAAATCATAGCTTACCTGTGTCTAATGCCCGTGCACGCGGCGTCCATCCACCCGCTTACGATGGCCCAGAACTACTGAAAACCCAATGTGTCTCGCCTTCCATCCGTGAGAGCATGGGCTGTATGATCACGCTCGGCCCATTCGTCCGGATTGAACATCCCTTCCTGTCCCAGTTCTTCAATGAGCGCGGACCACAACAGAACCGCCTCAATGCTAGTCCCTCCTCTCCTTGTTCCGTCGGCGTCGACTTGCCGCCCAGCGATCTCGGTATTGGAAGTATCTCCCTCAATCCACGCCCCGACAATGTCCCACATCACGCCCGCCCACACCTGATTTCCTCAAGCATCGCACGGCGTCCCTTAGGGATACCCGCACTGACAAGTGCGCTGCCTCGCGCGCCAGGTATGCTCGCTCTGGCCCCACTACGCAAATTCGTCGGGTTCCGAAGTTGTTTCGTCAATTGGCGGACTAACACCGCCAGGTCGTATGGCAGAGAGTGAGGCTGAGATTGCGGCTCATCGGGAACGCGAGGCGTCGTTAGAGCGAGCAGGAGAACTTCGATAGGTTGGGACAGAAGCGAATCAATCGCAGGCGTGCGTTGGGAAGACGTGGTGGTGGAAAGCACTGTAATCGGGAGAGCAGCGGGCACGGGGAAAGGTCCCGGCGATACTGAATGGGACGAGCGCGGGGGAGGTGCTGGTGGCCGAAGGGTCCTGTTCGAGATCTGACGCGGTTGACAAAACGTGACTTTTCATAAAAACAGAAGAATGAACTCGAGACGTACGTTGTTCAAACACCCCACTCCCCTTGCTCCCAATTTCCCCCACTCTGAAACTACTCCCGCTCCCAGTACCTCCTCCACCCAACAGATTAAACGCATTGGCCCGCTTTGTAATGACTCAAAAACGAAAATGCGCGTGCCCTCCTGTTCGGGTTCGGTGCAGACCCAACCATGGCGGGAACTTTGGGCGGGCCGCGGCTGGAGTACTTGGGTCTGTCCCTCTCGCTCTGTCCTTCGTCATGGTGGTACCTCGCCCTCCCTCGTCCTTGCCCTTCTCTAACTCGCCTCTCCTCACGGCCGCCTCTCCAATCGCCTCTTTCTTCTTCGCGTTCAACCCAAGACATACCCGCCACTCGTCGTTGGTGGAAACTTCCCCCTTAAGCAGCCAGCGCGCTCTCTCCGGTAACCGAATAAGGTCCAAGGCTGGACGCACGTAACGCAAGACTCGTCGGCCAACAATGCCGCAGTGAAGTTGGGATCGGTACGGGTGGAGGTGAGGATAGGGAATCGGGTACGGCCTAAATGCTCGACGAATGTCGTTTGTGCACGGCTGATGGTTTCTGGGTCGTGCGAGGTGTCTATGCTCCTGAGCAGCGAGTAGACCGAAGCTTGCCGGAGCATGTGACTCGTGCCTGAGAGTGTTCGCGAGTGGTGTCGCACAGAAACAAACCCATTGGATGAAACGAGCAGACGTAGTCAGGTCCGTTTGTGGCGCGGTCAGGTGATGACAATCTTATCTGATCAGTGGTTAGGTTCGGGAGATAAGGCTGATTCGAGCCACAGATTGATCGCCACGCCGCTAGTTTAGCCCCCCAGTCTTCGTCATGTGGACAACATATTTCCATACGCGATACAGTAAACACCCCCAAGTCAGTCTCGATACACTCTGGCTGACGTTTTACTGCATCAATTCTGACAACATCCAGTAAACGAGCTACAACTGTCACAGAGCCCAACAGACCGCAATCTCCAAGCAGAACAGCGATCCGAGGCCACTGGAAATAATGCATACGGCGAAATACCATAACCATGTTCAAGCATCCCAGGCGCAAATGCCCATCCCATCGTGGCCGAGACACTCCCTGGGATTTTTTCCCCGCTCTCACATCACATCCGCATCCCGCCGCCTCCGCCTCCGTCGATACAAACTGGGGCCCATTGCGCCGTCGTCCGTCGTCAAAATGGTCTTGTTCATCTCCGGGTGAGAGAGGTGCTGGGGGCGGTGGTAGGGCCGGGACGGACCATGACCACGGCCGATCTCTTTGTTCTGCAGGGTGCTCGTCACCCTCGTTGCCTGGCCTCCCCCGATCCCGGTCCCCGCCCCGCCTCCAGATCTCGGGGTACCGAGTTCTCAGTTCGGCGTATTGGGATGGAGAAAGTTGAACTTCGAATGTATGGGTATGGGCATGCATGCGCGGAGATTGGGGGTCCAGAGAGACTTTGTCCACATCAGCAGGCGAGCCAGGCAGGGTTACTAGTCGCGAAAGCGACAAACGCTAGCCTGGCGCCACTGAGACACTCGAGATGTCGCGCACGCCTGTCAATCTGCTGGCATGAAGCACGGTTTTCAGTCCCAGGTTACTCGGCTCGTTCTCGACCGAAGAGCGCCGGGCCGGTACTGGGTGTGTTCATGACGTGGTTGCCTCGCAATCTTCGACTCGCGTGGACATCGTAATACCAGGACAGGAGCATCAAGCTTGGCGACTTGCGTGCCTCCCGAGGATTTATACGAGACTAAGTATCTGGGCGAAGGAGACCTGTGCGGAGGAGATGGCGTTGAAGTGGACCAACCGCTTCAGGAGTCGTAGAGTGCTTCGGGAGGCGTTGTGGACATCAAGAGCGCTTGGATGGGTAAGGTGTAGTAGACCGCCAGAAGTCAGTCTCGGATTCTCGTGGAATAAAAGAGCGCAATGAGACAGGGTAGGGATGAAGTGGTGAAGTATAGCGAAGAACCACTTGGACGAAGACGGGCGAAGAGCGGTGGTTGAGAGTGAATGGCTGGCGCGAAGCAGCCAAGTTTGTACCCTCTGAGCAAGACCGAAATACAATGTTCACGGGACCAGCGGATCGTATGAGCACACGGCATGGCTCGGTAGGCATGCGTGCTGAGCGGGGTCGAGCCAAAGTCAAGATCGGGCATTTCACAGATCCGAGACATGTAAATTACAGTGCGGCAGCCCAAGTTCCTAGGCTTTGTCCAGGCAAGAGCGCAAAACCAGAGGGAGACCTAGTCCAAGGTTGGAGCCACCAGCTGGGTCGAGTTTAGCACTATGTAGAATGCGACCGAGCGACGACGCAGGTTTCAGAGTCGAGTCCCCGAGAGTGTTGTCAGAATGGAAGCCGAGATGTTGCCGGAGCCAATCAAAGTACCTGGACCACGTGATCCGGCCCGGCCACAGCACAAGCGCCGGACGCCGATCCACGGAGGGCTACCCCAACCAACGCAGCTGTTAATCACCTCAGCACCTTGCGATACCTCTTATTCGTACTTCAGTCGGAATGGCTGGTAAAATAAAACAACGCCTCAAACGAGGCGTGGATCGAATCAAGGGACCATACGACCGTTCACCCAGCGGATCACAACCCTCGACCTCGTCGCCACTCGCATTTACCCCGTCTACGTCTGCGACCCACCTACAGCCTACGCCTCACCATTTGAACCAATCCCCTGCTCCATGTGCTACAACCATACCAAACTCGCAACCCGGCAATGACAACGACAACCTCCCAGTGGCGCCTGTTCCGCCAGCAGCGCCTGCCTCTGGCCAAAGCGCCAAACATAGAGCTGACGCCTTGGATCAGTCCTGCGCCCCGCCTGATACGATCATGTCCAACCTGCAACGCGACGATGCCAATCAGAATCCTCCAGCGGCGCTTATCCCGCCAGTGCTGTCTCCCGCTCAGCAAAACGTCGGACACCGAGGATGGGCTGAGCTGAAGACGTTTGCCAGCCTGTTGAGCAAAGGCTCTGCCCTGTTTGGACCTCTCAAGCAAGCTATGGATGGCGTTCTGACCTGCGTCGAGACCTTCGAGGTGGGCAAGCTAGTTCGGGTCCGCTCTACGTTAAGGACGCTGATCTCGTGACGTGTTCAGAGTGTAGCTGAGAGCCGCGAGGACTACCAGAGGCTCAGGACCGAACTAAATGCACTATTTCAAGACCTCCCTGGATACTTTGGCGAATCCACACCGCCTGAGATGAGACCAAGTATTGTTAATCTAGCACAGTAAGCGCTACTGAGATATACAAGATAATCAAGCTAACTCAATATGAAGGGGTATCGAGCGAGAGCTTGGGCTCATCCGGAAGAAACAGCACGAGCGCGGGCTTGGGCAATATGCAAAAGCAGATCAAGACGCCGAGGACGTGTTGGGTTGCTATCGTCGCATCCAAGGGCTGTTTGAACGATTTACGGTAAGCACCATCGTGCTATGACATTCAGTTGCCCCTTATGTGCGCGTAGGTCAATGCAGGTTTCAGCACCTGGAAAGGCATCGCCGAGCAGACAACGGTGCGTAACCAAAAGACTACAGACGAAACGCTCTAAGCACAATTGATGTTTTGATTAGGAAGCACGCCTGGCGAAACTCCCCAACTCACAGGCTGCGATGTATCGCTCGGCAAAATCATCGAGCCTTCGAGGGGGGTGCACGCCTGACACGCGCGTCCAGGTTTTGGAACAGCTGCGCGATTGGGCGCACGATATCAAGAGTGAAAAGATCTATTGGATGAACGGCATGGCTGGTACGGGCAAAACCACCATCGCATATAGCTTGTGCGAGCGATTGGGAGGCACTTCACAGCTGGCAGCAAGCTTCTTTTGCTCTCGGCAGCTGCAGGAATGTCGCGACGTCAATCAGATTGTACCGACGATCTCGTATCAGCTCGCACGATTTTCTCGTCCATTCCGTTACGCCATCTCTCAAGTGATAGAAGAGAACCCGGACGTGCACAATCAGCCACTACTCGATCAGTTTGAGAAGCTGATCCTCGAGCCTTTGAATCAAATTAAAGACGCTCTTCCTGCCGACCTTATCATTGTGATTGATGCTCTGGACGAATGCAGCGACGATGGCGACGTGGACAGAATCCTGGATGTTTTACTCTCGAGTGCACACGAGCTGCCAGTCAAGTTCTTCGTCACTAGCCGACCCGAACCGAAAATACTCGACCGTATGGGAGATCAGGACGGGGAACATGCCGAGCTGCGCCTGCATGAACTTGCCACCTCATCCGTGCAGAAAGACATCAGGACTTATCTAACGACCAAACTTGGATCACCGCGAATGACCATATCTGCGGACGACCTCGACACTCTCGTAGAGCGATCGGGTGTTTTGTTCATCTACGCCGCAACGGTGGTCCGGTACATTGGAAAGGACAACTTTGCTCGAGGTCCGAAGCGACTTGGAGAAGTACTCCGCGTGTCTGGCGGTTCGTCAAGCGGAAGCGAGAATGGGATAGACGCACTGTACGCCGCAATACTCAAGGCAGCGTTTGACGATCCCGAATTATCCGAGTCGGAGCGGAAGGAGATGAAGCTTATCCTTGATACCATTATATGCGCGCAAGAGCCGCTGTCAGTCGACGTCATCGCGGGCTTGCTGGGACTCGACGACGGGGCGTCCGCGGTACAAGCTACACTCCGTCCACTGCGCTCGGTATTACACGTCTCAGATACGACCCATATCGTCACTACACTGCACGAGTCTTTTCCTGATTACTTGCTCAACAAATGCCGTTCCGACAGGTTCCACTGCGACGCCAAGGAACAACACGCACGGCTTGCACAGTTATGCTTCGATCAGATTAACATCCCGAGTCCACCATTCAACATCTGCAACCTGGAATCCTCGTACGTCTTTGATAAGGACGTGCTCGATTTGGCCACTCGAGTGAAGAAGTCTATCTCAAAGGAGCTGTTCTACGCTTGCCACTATTGGGATGCTCATCTGAAGTTGGCGAAAGAGTCACAGGATCTCGCAGGCATGCTGTCTAAATTTCTCTCGAAACGCCTGCTTCTGTGGATGGAGGTTATGAATCTGAAGGAGTGCATACACGATGGCACGAGGATGCTTCGCCGGATGCAAGAGTGGTCGCAGGTATGTGACTGCGGCGAACTCGATAATGTGGTGCTGAAAATTGCGCAGAAAGCTGACTGGCCGGACGAAGATATCAAACAACTTCTCCGAGACGCATGGATGTTCATTACCTCGTTTTCTTCAAGCCCTGCTATGCTCAGTACTCCTCATATCTACGTGTCGACGTTGTCATTTTGGCCGAACAATAGACCAATTACAAAGTACTATCCACAACGACAACCACATCTGATAGGCAGAGCGAGCACGGCGATGAGCGCGCGGGGGGTGATCCCGTTGGCTATAATAAATACGGGGGGCGGAACAAATTGTCTAGCGTACTCACCAGATGGCGCATACATCGCCTCTGGCTCTCGGGACAACACCATACGCATCTGGGACGCACACACTGGTCAGAGCATAGGCCAACCACTCCAGGGTCATACCAGTAAGGTCCACTCGGTTGCATACTCACCAGATGGCGCATACATCGTCTCTGGCTCTGCTGACATGACCATACGCATCTGGGCCACACACACTGGTCAGAGTGTAGGACAGCCACTCCAGGGCCATGCCAGCGAGGTCAAATCGGTTGCATACTCACCAGATGGCGCTTACCTCGTCTCTGGCTCTTATGACAAAACCATACGCATCTGGGACGCACACACTGGTCAGAGTGTAGGACAGCCACTCCAGGGCCATACCAGAGGGGTCTGCTCAGTTGGATACTCACCAGATGGCGCATACATCGTCTCTAACTCTAGCGACGGCACCACGTGCATCTGGGACGTACGCACTGGTCAGAGCGTAGGACAGCCATTCAAGGGATATACCAGTTATGTCATGTCGGTTGCATACTCACCAGATGGGGCATACATCGTCTCTGGCTCTGATGACGAAACCATACGCATCTGGGACGCACACACTGGTCAGAGTGTAGGACAGCCACTCCAGGGTCATACCAGTTCGGTCAACTCGGTTGCATACTCACCAGATGGCGCATACATCGTCTCTGGCTCTGATGACGGAACCATACGCATCTGGGACGCACACAGTGGTCAGAGTGTAGGACAGCCACTCCAGGGCCATACCGATGCGGTCCACTCGGTTGCATACTCACCAGATGGCGCATACATTGTCTCTGGCTCTGCTGACAAGACCATACGCATCTGGGACGCACACACTAGTCAGAGCGTAGGACAGCCACTCCAGGGTCATCCCAATGAGGTCTGGTCGGTTGCATACTCGGGCCATACCAGAATGGTCAGCTCGGTTGGATACTCACCAGATGGTGCATACATCGTCTCTGGCTCTTATGACGACACCATACGCATCTGGGATGCGCACACTGGTCAGAGTGTAGGACAGCCACTCCAGGGCCATACCAGCTGCAGCTGGGTCTGCTCGGTTGGATACTCACCAGATGGCGCATACATCGTCTCTGGCTCTCTTGACTACACCATACGCATCTGGGACGCACACACTGGTCAGATTGTAGGACAGCCACTCCAGGGCCATACCGATCAGGTCTGCTCAGTTGCGTACTCACCAGATGGCGCATACATTGTCTCTGGCTCTGATGACACCACCATACGCATCTGGGACGCACGCACTGGTCGGAGTGTGGGACAACCACTCCAGGGCCATACCGATGATGTCAGGTCGGTTGCATACTCACCAGATGGCGCTTACCTTGTCTCTGGCTCTAATGACAACACCATACGCATCTGGGACGCACACACTGGTCAGAGCATAGGACAGCCACTCCAGGGCCATACCAATTTGGTCAGGTCGGTTGCATACTCACCAGATGCCGCATACATCGTCTCTAGCTCTGCCGACATGACCATACGCATCTGGGACGCACGCACTGGCCAGAGCGTAGGACAGCCATTCCAGGGACATACCAGTAATGTCTCGTCGGTTGGATACTCACCAGATGGCGCATACATCGTCTCTGGCTCTGCCGACATGACCATACGCATCTGGGACGCACGCACTGGTCAGAGTGTAGGACAGCCACTCCAGGGCCATACCAGTGCGGTCTTGTCGGTTGCATACTCACCAGATGGCGCATACATCGTCTCTGGCTCTCAAGACAACACCATACGCATTTGGGACGCACACACTGGTCAGAGCGTAGGGCGGCCACTCCAGGGCCGCGCCGGTGAGGGCCACTCGGTTGCATACTCATTGGATGGCGCACACATCATCCCTGGATCGCGGGACAACACCACACGCATCTGGGATGTGCAACCAGGCCACACGGTGGGCGATATTCCTGAATCGGGGAACAGTTCTGCTCCAGCAATTGTCTCCTCAAATTCCATTCCTAATGCCCGGCATGCTGACCCCCACATATGCAATCCAGGCTGCCAAATCAATGGACATCACACAATCTGGACGCTGAACGGTGACGGATGGGTGGTCATCCACAAGTCCAAGCTACTCGTATGGATCCACCCCGATCTCAGGGCCAGCCTCTTGTCCCCCCAAAGTACCGCGGTAATTTCCACGCGTGGTTTCCTGCAGCTTGATTTCGACCACCGCAGGATCGGAGATCACTGGCAGAAGCACTTCCAGCCGGACGCTGCGACTCAGACAACTGTTTAGCCTTTCCCTTGGCGATTCTTCATTTATGAACCACTCTCATTTATTTCCTGATACAACAAACTACTTTGTAACTCGACTCCCATGTACATACCATTCGTTGAGCAATGTATCCACACGTACATAAACGTATCACAAATAATGATTATTTGTCGCCGATATGCTAATCGTTCAAGCTTTAAAATTGTAGCTTACCTAGGTCTCTCAGTGCACATCAGCTAATCGGGCGGATATTTCGAGCCCTTGACGATGGAGCCACAATTTAATCGCCCCCCGTTCGGGGAATGTTGACGCTGCACTGCTATCCTGATATAGCTATTAGCTGCAAGTATTCGGTCCCAGTGATTAGGTCTTCCCCTGTAGCTCATTGCGATATCTGTATCAAGCTGCCGCGCAGAGCTGAGGCGCTGTGCGCCGCAGCCGCGGAGGCGACACAGTGCGGACTTGTTCGCAACAAGCGCCGGCCGTCCTTTCCTTTTCCACGTGACTCACTTTGCGTTTCGTACTTCCTCTGGTATCTGTTACGCTTCGATCCTGTATCGTCGTTTACATATATACATCTTCTCTTTGTCGCCTGCCCACCACTCCGCACTGACACGAGGTCAGGATCGGCCACCCGACCCGCGAGCCAGCCAGCTCGCGTCTCTGGTGCCCCGGTTCCCCTCCAGCCGCTTCGCGGCCACGGGCCCCCACCCCCCGGCTCTCTGACCTCTGTCTCTCCTATTTCTCCTCTGTCTCTTCCATTATCTCCTCTCTCCTTCGCCTGGCGCGACGTGGAGACTCAGCTCAGCATTTGGATCGGAGACGGCATCTAACCAGGCGCGTGGCAAGCTCGACCACTCCGTTGGGTCTTCGTTTTACGATATACAACCACAGAGTTTCCAGTTGCTCGTACTGTGGCTCTGCCCAACCTCAGCTGGCAAGCACCAAGATTGGTGACTGGCGTAATCCCCAGCATGGGGGGGGTGCCTAAGTACTTACGTGCTGCGCCCGCCGGCCAGGAACGAGCTCATCGATCGAATAGCGAGGACCTCTTCCTCCAAGTACATAGCTGCCATTAGGTACCGCTCAAGATTATAGTCAAAAATAATTACCCCTTTTACGCCAAGACTACGTATTTTACTTGGTGCTGATGTATGCGCAAAGTCACCTCAGCACGAACCCAACAAAATACGTAGCGGGGAAGCTGACCCCAATTGAGCGTTTAATATTGTTTGGCATTTCCCCGGTTACACACCACACACAATCATACGCACTATACATAGTAATAAGTTCGCTTGGTGTATCAGATTATCAGCGGATAGCGGCCTCGCCTGGACTGGCGAGTTATGCTTCTGTACTTCCACGCGATACTGAAAACGCACATGGCGTTCCTCGCGGGGATACTAGGCAGGTTCACTCACGAGGTGAGCGCTGTGAGCATTTCCATTCTCATGTCTAACTGCCCTGTGACGTCCTTTTCATGACAACATTTCGACCAGAGGGGTGTGTTCGCTCGCCACTCGCCCCAGGCACTCGTGCGTGTCATAATAGTATATATGCGGCAGGGACAGACCCATATCGTCATCGAGAACAACAAATAGATCGAACAGTTCGACGATCTCGGCTGGTAACCCGGTGGGATATGTGGGTCGAGGGGAGATGGGTGCCATCGCATAGTCTGACGTTGTGCATGTTTGTACCGGCGACGAATCCGTCATCCCCAGTCGAAGTTTTCGCCGTGCTAGCCGGAGTTGCGGAGAGCCAATGAAACGCCCGGAGTAGAACCCTTCGCATAGCAAGAAGCATTCGTCTGTGCCTTTTCTTCGTCCTACGGAGAACTCTTCCGACCCACTGCCACAGCAGCCAATTCTGCGAAGAACGAGCTCGAGACGGGTGGGAACTTGGTCGTCGGTCTGGGGCTCGTCTTAGCTGTAAAGCCGTGCCGGACGATGCCGGATCAAGGACCGTTTTTGACGCAGACTCTTCAATCGTGGAAAAATGCGAACAGATCAAGTTGGACGGTGCGATCATCATACCAGGAGCGATTTCCCCGATGGGCTCGGTCGACCGTGTGCAAGTCGGAGGCTTGCCGGTCCTGCAAGGCTTGCCCAAAGGGCAGAATGTTATCACGTTGCACATGGTCGAGTGGATTGCTAATGATGTGTAGCGTTAGGAAGATGATCCGGACGGGGTGAGGGATTTTAGAGGGGGGTCGAGTGTCTGAAGTGTGCAGGGCAGGGCAAGCGGTGGTGCTCTGGGGTTGGTTTCGGCTGGTTGGAAGGGCGAAGAGCTGGAAGCTTCGATATTATGAGACTTGGTGCGCTAGAATGGGAGGCGCGGAGAATGATGAAACCGCGTTATGGCGCCAGTCTGCAACAGCCGCCAGAGCGCGGCCAGGGCGTTTACAGCGACATTATGGCCAGAGGGGCATGCCGGGGTGAGGGCGGCTAGACGGAGTGAGTGAGGTGTTCTGAGTGTTCGGGGAGCCAAGTACAGGCGCGTGGCGTTCCTGGTGGTGCTGAGATTTGATATGGCCATGGGCAACACCCCCAGCTTACGACCACCACGGGCTGTCCTAGTCCCTAGCGCACAGCCCAGTACGACAAGACTCGTTAATCGAATACCAGCCTCTTTTTGCTACCACACCGCCTGCCGACAATACCCCGCATCTCCACTCGCCTCCTCATCACCCCCCTCGCCTCCGAATCTCACCACTCCTCGGCCCGCTTCTATATACGTCGTCTCTCCGACCTCACTCGCAGCATTGGAGCCTCTAACACCAGCCTCGATAATATCCCAGCGGCGTCACAGCGCACGTTCCCCGCCGCGTGTCGAGCATGTCCCTTCTGAAATGGATGACTCTGGGCACCGTCCAGTCTGCTGCCAACCCCCCCGCTGCATCTTCCGCCAAGAACACACAACTTGCGCCAAGCCCACCTGCCGCGCCGCCCCAGCCCGACGACCCCGCGCTTGCGACGGCACGATGGGATTACAAGCGGTTCGGCATGGAGAACGTGAGCACTCTGTTGCCTGCTCGTTGTCGTCCTTGCTAACATCAACTTGCACTTGGCGTCATACCCCAGTTTGGCAATACTTGGTACGCACCTCCTCCGCCATGTTTGGCATAAACCTACTCTGACTGTCGTGTCACAGCTATGCCAACTCGGTATTACAAGCCCTCTACTTTTGCGACCCGTTCAGACAGCTGCTATGCGATGCACCAGACCGATCGTATCCAACTGGCCCTGCAGCTGTCACGACTGCACCACCTGCACAACTACCGCCCCCGCCAGCAAGTCAACCCGCCAAGTCCAAGCCCGCTCACGCGCGACGGCCCTCTACAGCCGACGCTCGAGATCTCTCAACCCCACACCACATGTCGTTTGCGGGCACAGGGGCTGCGGCGTTTGCGGCGGCTACGTTCGCCTCTCCCCCAAGTGGCATCCCCCATAAAACCGCTAGCACCCCCACGCCGGCACCCATCGTGAACGTTGGCCCAATCATACCCTCATTCCCCCCATCCCTGTTCTCAGCGTTACGGTCCTTATTCATCCACATTGCGGCGAATCCAGCGGACAAGGGCACGGTGTCACCACGGGCGTTTGTGGAGAAACTCAAAAAGGAGAACGAGTTATTTAGGTACGTCCCCGACTAGCTCCATCTGGCACGAGGCCGAGTTGTTCTGATCTTTTTCATTTCAGGAGCAATATGCATCAGGACGCACACGAGTTTCTTAATTACTTGCTTAATTCGGTGGTTGAAGACCTCACAGACGAGATGAAGGCAGGCCCTCCCGAGGATTGTGAGTTGGTGTGTGCATCGCTCCTTGTTACAACGCCGACATTTGTTTCCTCTAGTATCCAATTCTGTTGCCTCCGAGGCGTCTGCGGCGTCACGCGGAACATCGTCACATTCATGCCCTCACCTAACGCTGGTCCACGATCTGTTCGAGGGTACATTGACGAGCGAGACTCGATGCCTCACTTGCGAGACAGTAAGTTTAAATCGGGATTGTCACTATCTTAATCCCCGAACCGAAAATACACTTCGGCTTGGACGTTCCGTTCCCTCTTTGCTCTCCCACTCACAACGGGTATCTGCGGGCTAATCATGTGTAAACACCTAGGTGTCATCACGAGACGAATCGTTCTTGGATTTGTCGATTGACATCGAACGCAACTCCAGCGTGACCGCGTGTCTGCGTCAGTTCAGCGCAAGCGAGATGCTTTGCCGAAAGAACAAATTCTTTTGCGATTCCTGTTGCGGCCTGCAGGAGGCCGAGAAACGGTGCGTGGAATTATTTATCACACGATACTCACTGACTAAACACATTTGTAGGATGAAAATCAAAAAGTTGCCAAACGTTCTTGCGCTCCACCTGAAGCGATTCAAGTACCAGGAAGACGTGCAACGTTACATCAAGCTTTCCTATCGAGTCGCCTTTCCATTTGAACTGCGTCTTTTCAACACGGTTGACGATGCACAAGATCCGGATCGGCTATACGAGCTCTTTGCGATTGTTGTGCATGTCGGCAGGTACGGATTTCTCACGCCCTGTCGGACTGCGGTCTGCTGACGTCTGGGTAATTTAGTGGACCGCATCATGGCCATTACATCACGATTGCCAAGCAGCGTGGACAGTGGTTGTTATTCGATGACGATATCGTGGAAGGAATTCGCGAGTCTGAGATTGCAAAGTACTTTGGCGACTCACCCGCTGGATCGGGCTACGTCTTGTTCTACCAGGCGGTGAACATCGATTTGCAGGCACTTGGTGTAAAGAGCCCGCCTAGCCCACAGACTAGCACTGTGATTCAACCGCAGACCATTCCTCCGGTGGTGGTGGAAGCCCCAACGTCGCCTGTGGCGGTGGAGGAAAAGGTCGAGGTGAAGGGATCACCGGACGTGAGCGAGTCTGGAACGATCGGCACGCCTTCTACACCTACACCATCTTATCCACCGAGCTCGCCAGTGCTTTCGAAATTCGATGCATCAAGTACTGCGCCGTCGAGTCAGAACGGGAGTGGGTTCAGACCTTTGGTTCGACAGCAGACACCTCTCAGTGGATCCATTTCCGGCTTGACTGAACCAACCACTTCGTCCAACGGAGCATCTAACGGGGGTCCGGCCCCGACTCCTACGAAAAATGGGAAGGCGAAGGAGCTTAGCGCGAGCTGGTTTAGGTGGGGAGGTAAAAAGAAGAGCAAGGAGGTGCCGCTTCCGTCGAGAAAAACGACACTGGATGACGCTCAGATACCTGTACTCGACATCCGACGGCCCTCCGCCCCTGCCAACCTTGGATCTACTCTCGGGCTGCCCACTGAGCACGAACCTCCAACACTCCATGACGAGCCCGAGCAGACGCTAGCGCCCACGTTGGGCGTTGTTTTCGGCGCCTCTGGGCAGATGACCGACGAGCCTGTGTCTGCGTCATCCGCAAGTTCCTCGGGCGATCACCTCCACTCGGGGGCTCTTTCGCAGTCGGGCAACCACCTCCATCCGCATAGTACCTACAAATCCGTGACCACGCATGCGAGCCCACCACGTGCTTCGCGGTCCGGATCGGTTTCAGCAACAACCAACGGGTCCGGGTCGGGTTCGACGTCCGGCCTGCATGTGCCCTCGTACCGACCGTCGAGCCAGGCGAGTCCGTCGGCGTCGAGTTCTGCGTCGTCGGTGTCCACGCCGTTGAGGCATAATGCGTCGGCCCCGAAGCTGAACGCGCCGTTCCCGTTGACGATGTCCCCGATGAAAGGGCAAAAGCGGCCATCGACTGCGTCGTCGTCATCTGCTATTCCGATGACAGAAAAAGAGGACCCGCCGCCATTACCGCCATTTCCCACAACTGCTGGCGTCACACCTTCGACGTACCAGTCACCTTTGCGAGCCCAGACTCTGGGATTTCCTGAGCCGCCACAGCCAGGGGCAAAAGTCAAGACGGCCAAGCGAAAGCTGTCCTTTTCGTCCGCGCTAGGCACGTTCGGGCGGTCCAAGGACAAGGCGCTTGCCAAGGTCGGGCACGACAGGCGAATAAGCATCGCAGAAGACGTCGAGGCGAGGCCGCAGCTCGTACCAAACTCGCCGCTCAAGCGAAACTAATGATCTAACTGTGTATGATTTTTTCACATGTATATGCGGATCTGCAGACATTTCGTGCTTTCTCTTCTGTGCTTTTTTTGAGTTTTTATTTATTCTGCACGGTTGGAAGAGGAGGGAGAGATGTTGTAGACTACATGTTTTTAGTTTTGGCCAAGTCACGTCTTACTTTGGATGTGCTGGAGTGGTAGGGCTGAATGCTGGCTGTATTCACCGTACCACATAATCAAAAGCCCTCGAGCAGGGTGTATGCTCTAGTTATAGAAATTCGGTCATGTGATCAGGATCGCGACGCGCGTCGACTCGCTAAGCTCTAATTCCTACCTTACCGACCTGTGCGCTTGTCTTGTTGATTCTCCTGCCCAAGTGTTTCGAATAGCCTAGGCATGTTTCTTACACGCTCCGAATATGGTACTTGGCACCCATCCTGAAGTTCAAGTACTTTTTTTAACCTGGGCGCTTTCAGATCGTGGAGTAAATACCTTTTCTCCAGAGGGACGATTATTCCAAGGTAAGCTAGTAATTCTGTAGGTGTGTTGGGCGGTTAGACTGACGAGAGCTTTGTAGTCGAATATGCCATTGAAGCTATCAAAGTATCTATCATCACCACAGTAATAGGAAATATCTGACTATACCCATCCTGTTTAGCTTGGCTCGACCACTGTTGGGATCAAGACAAAAGAGGGTGTTGTTCTTGGTGTCGAGAAGCGCGTCCAGTCGCCACTGCTCGAGGCTTCTTCCATTGAGAAGATTATGGAGATCGACACACACTTGGGCTGTGCGATGTCTGGCAAGTGTCTTCACGCCGCATCCGCTATCCTTATTCTAAACCATACACGACTCCGCAATAGGCCTGACGGCGGACGCCAGGACAATGATCGACCACGCCCGACTGACAGCTCAGAACCACACGTTTACGTACGACGAGCGGATCAAGGTCGAGTCCGTGACGCAGGCGGTATGCGATCTTGCGTTGAGGTTTGGAGAGAGTATGGACAACGAAGATGCGATGATGGTACGGTCTTCCCCTTTTTGGGGGGCGTGAGCTTTGATTCACTGGTTTATGGGTCCTGCAGTCTCGGCCGTTTGGTGTCGCGCTGTTGATCGCTGGGGTTGATGAGCTTGGTCCCCAACTCTATCATACGGATCCGTCTGGAACGTTTGTCCGGTATGAGGCCAAGGCGATTGGGAGTGGGTCCGAGGCGGCGCAGACCGAGTTGCAAGACAAGTTTCACCAGGTGGGCTCGAACTTCGTCGGCCCTCCCAGGATATTTATTTATTTCCGCATAGCAAATGACGCTCGTCGAGGCTCGGAATTTGACTCTGAAGATCTTGAAACAAGTTATGGAGGAGAAACTGGACCACCATAACGTCCAAATCGCCCAGGCAAGTTATTGATACTCTGCTGTTTGGCGCGATACTCATGAACCAATGTATAGGTCACTTCCGACAAGGGCTTCGAGATTATCCCTGATGCGCAGTTGCAAGAAATTATCCAAGCAATGGCCACTGAAGCTTCATAAACTGCAATTTGTATTATATGCATTTGGGCAATGAATGCCTTTGTGTTTGGTTTCTGGGCTTTGTTCGATCACTCTGCGACAGCGATACACTCGACTTCTACGAGCACATCCTTGGGGAGACGTGCAACCTCGACAGCGGACCTAGCGGGCTTGTGCGAGCCGAAAAAGTCGGCATACACCTTGTTCATGGCCACAAAGTCGTTCATATTTTTCAAGAACACCTGTGTGCACCTTTAGTAGTCGACCGGTCCCGAATACGACCGGAACCTACAGTAGTCTTGACAACCTTGTTGACCTCACTCCCGCTGGCTGTGACTACGGCTTTCAAGTTGGCGAGGGCTTGCGCCTGACGTACGTGAGTTTTTCTTCAAAGCCGACTTGGAGGAAAACATACCGTCTGCTCCTCAATCCCGCCCTGTACAACCTCCATGGTGGAAGGCACAAGCGGAATGCATCCAGATGCAAATACGAATCCGCCAGCTTTTATAGCTTGGGAGTAAGGCCCAATGGCCGAAGGTGCGTCTACCAAATGAACGTTTGGCAAACCGATTCGGCGCGTCTCGGGTTAATACTTACCCTGAGTAGAAACAATGGAGAGTGCGTTGGTTGTCATGGCGGGGTAGAATATGGGCTGAACAAATCTGCGAGTGCTATTGGTGAGGACAGGCCGAAGGAGTCGGGTGCTGAGCATTTGACGCGTCGAGATCAGGCATCGCGGAACGGATTGTAGATTAGATCCGACGCGGAGCGCGCGCTTACAAACAGAGGGGCTTGGAATTTGATTCAAGTGTTTGTGCCCCTTCTACTCTAACCACGCGCTTCGTAAGTCGCCTAACCACTTATATCCGTCCTGTGAGACTGACGCAGGATGGCGTTGTTAGTCAAGCGAAGATGCCAGAGGACGCGTTTGACGCGTCGTGGCAACCCACTCCTGATCCTCGGGAAATTATTATTCCTGGAGTCGACCCAGAGCTACCGATCACTGTACAGACGGAGCAGATTGATCAACTTATCACGCTGAAGCTGCAGGTGTGCACAGTCAACTATGTGATAATTCTATATATTAATAAAGCCCGACAGAACATTGACAAGAACTTTGCAAAATGTCACCAGATCATTACGACAAAGATCCTTCCTGCTCTGAAAAAGTATTCAGCTGGGAGTCAGCCGACGAGGGATGCGGCGAAGGTGTGATTGTAATTCTGGCGCGATTCTTGTGGGTGCCTAACTTGCTATAAAGTTCTGGCGTGGTTTCTTCGAAGCTGCTGCCCAAATCCGCGTATCCGTCGACGAAGATGGCGTGTCCACCCTCGGCGAACGAACACCCAACGACGGCTCATACGAAGCCAACCGCACTCCCCAACCTGGGCCAATGTACCACGAAGATACCTCGGACGGCAGTGACCTTACCTTTCGACGTGGTGCCGTCTCGTCCACTCCCCAGGTTCAAAAGTTCTCCCAGGTGGTGGACAGCGTCGACCACTCGGTCGATACAAACGATTCGTGGGTCGCACGCTCAGTCGAGTCCCCGATTATGCGGATTGATCGACAGCTCAAGGATCTGGCGTTTGACGACGAGCAGGATACCCAGAGCTCGGTGCAGCAGCCTGTGCCTTCTGCGGCGCCGCGGACCGGGAAGCCTCTCCCACTCCCCCATTTCGAGAGCGACTCTGGGTTGTCAATTCATAACATCAGTGCCCACCAGCCGTCGTCGAGCTCCTCTGGGATACTCTTTGCTGTTCCGGAGCCAAGCCCGCAAATGGCTGGGGTATCCTCTTCACCGAACAGGGGCAAGGGCCGCCGAAAGTCTGCCGCACGCGATTTAAGGCAAGGTGTGCTCAAGTCGAATCTCATGAACACGGCCAAGCCTAGCGGCCGATGGGACGGTATCACCGATCTTCGGAATGCGACGTCGACGACAGACTCTACGGTTTCGACTCTTCCAGAGATGAGTTTCGGCGAAAATACTAGGAAAGCCCCGGTTCCCCTCCAACCGTATTCACCTTCTCGAACGCGCGAGACCTTGCAACGAACCCCTTCGAAGCAAGCGGCGGCGCTACTCGTACGCAATGTTTTATCCAAGATGCCTCCAGGTTCAGATCGCAGCATCACGCCTGCTGATACATCTGTTGTTTCGAGCGTTGCTCCGAGCACGTCTTACAATACACGCAATTATGGAAGCGTGCCGTCTTCGACTAGCAGTGGTTCGGTGCTAGAGAGAAGACCGAACCCTATTCATGGGCTATTTGGGTTGTCGCCGGATGACCTCCTGGGCTCGGGTCTCGCTAGCAAAACGAGCAAACCACCACAAACCGATACCCGGAATACGAGGCTAGCAGGACCTTCTAGGCAGGCTTATGTAGAGGAGTCGCCGGTAAAATGGCAAGATGACTCGGGACTTGTCTCGCCTGCACCCTATGGCGGAGCTGAAGGAGACGATTCCTACGATCGTTCCCGCTCGACAGACTCTTCGTTCGACAACGACGAAACGCGGTATGGTGGGGCGGAAGACCGGTCACAATGGGCAGGGGAGGATAGGGGGGATGGCTACTCGTCAGGTAACCAAGGGCCAGAGGACGATGAGACGGTGTTTGGTGCACGACAAGCCGCTCCTGTGCAGCCTGGACCGGCGTCGAGGCATCGGTTCTCTAATATGTTTGCGTTGCCGGAAGTCAGTGCGACATATTACGGTGGACGACTGGAGGACGCTGCTGTGGGTGAAGAGAGCCCTACCCCGGCATGGATGGGGGCCGCGGCCAGGCGGGGTCGATGACGTGTAGTTTACACGCACTGCATGAATCGTCGAACGTGTCTAAGCGTATGCTTCTGTGGTTTGCGTGTTTCTCCATTTGTGTGCCCGCCTCCGACCGAACCCGCGCCCATTCCAGTTTGAATTCCAGTCTGAATTCCAGTTCGGGGTTAGATGCTGGTGGGGCGTCGGCCAATGCATGCAACTAGCTGGTGTATGCGCGGTTTACTCGCCGTCGATAGAGATATATGTTCACTGTGAATATAGTTTGCAATTTGAGAGCGACAAGTGCGGGGTATTGACACGGGGCGGCAGGCTCGGCGCTTGATAGGGATGATCGTTAGATCGGGCACACATCCGCTGAAAGGAGAGCAACGACCATCCACAAGATTTTACCAGGGTCCATTCCAGTTCGATATCCCGTTCCACCACTATATAACAGCCAGAGCACTCGGCCTCGTTCCGTTCACACAACTTCTCATCCCTCTTGTTCCCCTCCTGCCCACCACCATGTCCACTTCATCTCAACCCCTCCGCGTACGTTCCCTCCCCCTCGCTACTCTCACTATCTCTGACTTGCTTGTTTTCAGCGCGTCCTCGTTACTGGTGGCGCAGGCTACATCGGATCTCACGTCGTCCTGACCCTCGCTCTTACCCGCCGCTACAAGGTGTTCTCGATCGACAACCACCACAACTCGTTCCCGGCCGCGCTCTCTCGCGTCTCTCAGATCGCGCGTGACGCACTCCCTGCAGACGCGTCGGAGCAAGATCGGGACTCGGCCGAGGTCGAGGCGTACACGGCGGACCTGACCAACGTTGCGGATGTGCGTGCAGTGTTTGAAAAGTTTGGAAAGGGCGGCGTGTGGGGTGTTATCCATGTTGCAGTGAGTAGTTGTGTGGTTGGTGGTGAAATTGGGTCTGATCTTGCGGGGATAGGCGTACAAGGCGGTTGGGGAGTCTGGCGAGATTCCTTTGACGTATTATGCGAATAACCTCTCTGCCACCATTTTGCTCGCGCAGACCATGAAAGAGTTTGACTGTGCCCGTATGGTCTACTCGAGCAGCGCGACTGTCTACGGAATCCCGCCAGTGGTTCCTATTCCCGAGACGACACCCCTCAAGGCAGAGAGCGTCTATGGCAGGACCAAGGTCATGTGCGAGACGGTCCTCAAGGACCTGTGCCACTGTGAGCGCGTTTTTTCCGGTAGCGTCGGCACAGCATTGACATTACAACTGCAGCCGAGCCTGACACCTGGCGCGTTATCTCCCTTCGTTATTTCAAGTGAGTGGGGCGAGCAAACTAATTGTATGTGCCCTGATGATCCGTATAGCCCCGCAGGAGCACACCCCTCAGGGCTGATAGGCGAGGACCCTCGCGGCAAGCCTGGCAACCTTTTGCCTTTACTTTCCCAGATGGCCGTTGGCCGAGTCAAGGATTCGGTCCTCAAAGTTTTTGGAAACGATTATCCTACTCGGTACGCGACAATTTCGAATAACAAAACACACTCTAAATCGTTTATGCCAGTGACGGTACCTGCGTTCGTGATTACATCCACGTAATGGACCTCGCAGGCGGCCACCTTAATGCGCTGGATGCCTTGGACAAAGACTCCACGTTTGCAAACTGCGAAGACCAGGCTAAATACAAGGTCAGTAGGCGACCTCCTTTTCCGCGTTTTCCAACTCACAATTTCTCTAGGGATATAACCTCGGCAAGGGTCGCGGCCAGAGCGTTCTTGAAATCGTTGAAGCCATGCGTATCGCAACTGGCTTCGACTTCAAGACCGAAGTTGTAGGGCGACGACTGGGTGATGTGCCAGATCTGACGGCGGATCCAGCATACGCGGAGAAGGAGCTCGGGTTCCGCGCGCCTCAGGACTTGGTGACGATGTGCCGCGATCTTTGGAACTGGCAGTCTCGCAACCCCGAGGGCTACGAGGGGTCGCCTGTTGAGCCGAAAAAGGTCAATGGTGTTCACGCGGCTGTGAATGGGCACAAGGAGAACGGCATTGGCAAGGCTGCAGTTGCTGCGGATGTCGTTGGACCTGCGGCCACTCTCAAGGGTGCCGAGCTCAAGACGACAGCGGTTGTGAGCGAGGCCAAATGAATATGAACAAATGTCTAGAGGTCGATAGGTTGTAGTCTAGTTACTCCCCAGTGTGTTTTTTACTCTTTGTAGTTCCTCGGCGCATTGTCGCACATAGTTGTTTCTTGGTGTATTATGGCGAATAGAACTCGTCCCCTCACAGAAATAGAGTAAATAAATACAACGAATGCTACATTATTGCCCCCCGTATTGACTTTGTACAGTGTCATTTATGGTGCTGGCCCAGACACAGACTCAATCTCCTCTAGTCGCGTAATTTGCCTAGAGTCACAAACTGGTGAGAGGGTATCAAGACAGAATACACAAGTCGACGCACTTATCTCGGACAGCCTCCTGCCACCTCATCCACTTGCTAATCTCGTGCACCCCAAACCCAAAGATCTTGGGCCGATAACGTTCCGCCTTGAGTGCGGCAGCCGCAGTGCTCTGATCTCCAACCACACCCGAGGGCATGCCCTTTTCCTCATCTCCGTCGCGGCGCCTACCATCTCGAGATTCTTTCGAAGGAACCATGTGCGGGTATCCCATAAGCAGCATGTGAGGAAAGGTCGTTCCAAAGTATGCACCGTCGATGCTGCCATGCCGGGATGATTTGGGAGAGTACAGGTCTTCGCAGCGTGGGCAGTAGAGTTTCACAGCTTTTTCATAGGGGACGTCGGTCAGGCCGCAGGGAAGGAGGGGCTGAGATTGGCAGAGCACGCGTGGGCACCGGCCAAAGTCTGCTTTCTTGTATTTTTCAAGCTGGATAAGTGGGGAATTAGTTGTGTACAGGGGAGTCAAGGTGGCTTGTATACCATTTTTGAGAGGCCGCGTGAGGTTATGATCCACCTGGCGTGAATGAGACCATACAAGAGTCGGGCTGAGACTTCGACCGATTGCCTCAGCTCCTCGTCAATGTCATCATCTTGGTATCGTGGGCTGTGAGACAATGGGGGTCGCTTATGCTGGGGAAGCGTACCAAGGTTATCGGTTACAAAATCCAAAGCGAGCTGATAGTTGGACACTTCTGTGTTGAGGCCGGTGAGATTGAATCGGTCGAGAATATAATCCTCCTCGACTTCGCAAAAGTACTCGTTCCCTTTGGAGGACAGGAACCAGGATACCCACTGCCACGGTTAGGTTAGGACGCTGACCGTTGACTGGCCTAGTGCTTTAGGCTTTTAGGAGCGTACCGAGCTAGGTCCCTTGGTCAGTCGAGTATCTAATATATAAATTCATTGGTTCGCTTACTTGGAGTAATCCGAGTCTGACCCCGTTGATGCGTCGTCCACTGTGGCCGTTTTTATTTTAAAATATGCACCTCGATGGTACTAATTGGCGGACTTACTAGTGAGGTAGGCGTCTAGTCGTCGCCAATCAAGACTATCTGTCGTAAATTCTAGGTTTAAGAATATCTAGTCGTCGTAGAGAGAAAGGGGCCAAACGTAATCGCCGGCGCTTATTACACCCCCGGCTATGGTGGTACACTAAACATCCACCACCACACCCCATTCGCCCCATGTCAGCCGCTGGTCCTGTACCGCGTTCAAATCCATCTGGTCATACGCAGTCGCAATCCCATTCTCACACTGGCCCTGGTTCGTCTGTTAGCGACGATGCACGGACCTACAAGCTCGATCTCGATGAAACGCCGCCGGTGGATGTTGGTGTCTTGAAGGAACTTGCCAAAAAGGGGCTGGTTGATGCGTTGAACTCTGTATGTTTGATTTAACTTGGGATGAGGTGATATTAATCTAGGTTCTCAGGTCAATGGTGCGAAAACGCTTGTGCTCGATCCAACTCTTGCTGGACCACTTGGTTTAGTAGCAGAAGTTTCGGTTATGAAGGTGAGCGATATTAATAAGTTTCTCTACTGAAGTCCCGGTTTTTAACCTATTATAAATTCTAGCAACATGGCGTGGACAAGATGTTTTGGCTAGAACATGGCCCTCTTAGCTCTACTACCACCAATATCGTATACCTCTGCCGACCCCAGACCAAATGGATGAAGATTGTTGCTGGTATGCTCATTTCTTCTATCTGTTCGCATGTGTGCCTTGATTACCTCCTGCAGAACAGATTAAGAGACATACTGCTGAGAATCTGCACCATAATTACGCACTCATGCTCGTGCCTCGGCGAACCGTACTTTGCGATAAGATACTGGAAGATGAAGGTGTATTCGGAGAAGTAGGTTCACGCTTGGAGAGAACTTGAGGCGTGTAACTCATGTTGTGACTGCGAAGGTCACGATTAGCGAGTATCCTCTGGAGTTTATCCCATTAGAAGATGACCTTATCAGTCTCGAGTGGGAGAACACCTTCAAAGAGGTGTATCTTGTGAGTAGCCCAAAAACGGTCATAACTTGTCATCACTTTTACTGAACGGAAGCTAGGACGGGGATGAAAGCTCTATTTACTATGCTGCCCAAGCACTGTCTACCATCCAGCGAGCTTATGGCCAATTCCCTCGAGTGGTTGGTAAAGGAAATGGTGCCAAGGTTTGCACCGCCCGTACCCGCAGGTTGTCCGGTCCCGATAACCAATTACCTGACAGAAACTACAATCGCTGATGGCACATCTGACTACCTACCCTCGTGCTGGTTCCGGAATAGCCCCGCCTCCAGGAATCTCGAAGCAATTCGATGGTCTAGTTATCATTGATAGGGCAACCGACCTTATAACGCCATTCCTTACACAGTTAACCTATGAAGGATTACTTGACGAGTACTTTGGTATCAAGAATTGTGAGTACGCCCGAGATCTATTGCCAACTTCATAATGACACCCCCCTTAGCTTATATTGAGGTTAACCCGGAGCTACTGAGCTCGAACCCAACTCCTAACGTAGCAGGAAGCTCAACTGCTGGAGCGCTTGGCGGTACTGCACCAACGCCAGTTAAAAAGAAGAAACACCATCTGACAGCGTCGAGTGATGAGATGCTGGGTAGATTGCGTGATCTGAACTTTGCTATCGTTGGCGGCAAGTTGAACGCGGAGGCGCGGAGACTGGAGGCAGAGTACGGCGTAAGTGAATTACTGGGTATCAAAGTCCTGGCCTCAGACTGGGCTCGCAATATAGGGGCGCCACAAAGCTCAAACGGTTGCGCAACTCAAAGAGTTCGTGGGCAAGATTGGCGGCTTGCAAAACGAGCACCAAGCACTCCGACTACGTGAGTTTCAGTCGGCTTTCCTCCGTCCGTCCCTAACGGGCGCTCTTAGATACTGGTCTTGCCGAAATCATCAACTCACAAACCCAAACCGACATATTTAATAAATCTCTTGAGATACAGCAGAGTGGGTTGTCTTGCTCCGGCATTAGCTCGTCACTAAAGCACCTTTGTAGATCTTTTGTCCGGCTACGATGCTAACACGCAGCTCAGTTCTATCGAAGATCTGATATACCAGCAAGCGCCACTTTCCGTGACACTGCGTTTGATATGCCTGGCCTGTATCACGCAAGGCGGCATTAAGCAGAAGATACTTGACAATCTGAAGCGCGAAGTGCTACAGGTGTGTTTCGTTTTTGGGCAGCTACTGAGACATATTGACAGAATTCTAGGCATACGGCTACAATCTTCTCCCTTTACTTTTGGCACTTGAAAACTTGGGCCTTCTCAACCCTCCTCCGATCAAACCCGCGACGCCCTTCCCTTATTCGTCTCTTCGCAAATCGCTCCGACTCCTTACAGACTCGCCCGAGGACAACCCTACGGACATCTCCTTCACCTATTCGGGCTACGCACCATTGAGTTGTCGCCTTGTACAAGCTGTTGTTCAAAAAGGCGCGGTTCTTGGTGCTGGCTCGAACACCGATACAGGAACACGTCAAGCGCAAGCACACCCCCTTGTTGGATGGAAAGGCTTCGATGACGTGTTGAAAACGATCCCCGGTGATACAGTAGACGTGGTTCAGACACCTGGTGCCCCTGTGAAGGATGCCACGGGGTCCACAACTTTGGTGTTTTTCCTAGGCGGATGCACGTTTACCGAGGTCGCCGCCCTAAGGTGGATGAGCAAGCAAATCAAGGGTGAGTGCACCGTTTTCAGTTTACTTGTTACCAACCCCTCTCCTTGCCAGGTCGAAGATTCTTGATTGGAACGTCAGGGATGATCAACGGGTCCACGCTGCTGGATGGTCTGGCTTCAACAGGAACCAAGGTTCCAACGCTATCCACATAGTAGCGATTAGTCTCTATTTATGACTTCCAAGTATGGTACTGAAGTTACTTCGCAATTATCCTGTTGACATATGGGGCAACGATGAACTACAGCCAAAGGCAGCCAAGTGAAGGTGACCACCCATCTCAGAATCCCCGGATTTGTATTCTCGTAACGTGCAAGCATTCCGTGAAAGAAATAGCATTCGCTCCCGACAAGCTCATGGCTAAGCTAGGATACCGTTACTACCTTGCTCAGGGTGGAGACTTGTAAGTGGTTCGTGTCCTCCATAGTATTATACCCAAATACCCTACCCAGACGCGCACGAGTTTGTCGAGGTCTAGCTTTATCTCACCAGGGCTCCCGCCTTGGTACTCACGCCAACTTGATTTCATATGGATTGCCGCCGTTCTGGCGAAACCCGATCGTCTCACTGAAAATAATGCTGGGAAATATCGGCCCCCCTGGAGGTTACGCTAAAGTTGAAATGCAGGGACTAGAGTGAACATATGGATTTTCGCGGACTGGCGGAGCATACAGGACGCTCCAAGGAACCAGACCACAAGTTCGTGCCTTTGTCGTTTTCCCGGCAGATAAGAACTAATACCTTGGGGACAGACACTTGCTGTCGCTCTAAGAGGTGGATACTCAAACCTCTCGGATGATAAACATTAACAAGTACATAGATAGTCCCGTAGGATTACTCGCTCGGATTGGCGAAAAGATGTACTCTTGGACCGACAATTACCCTTGGACTCATCACTTGGGCAATGATGTACGTAGTTTTTAGTTGTCCAGACCTTGGAGGCGATTGACCATCACGCATTACCGTAGTTATTAGACCAAAGGTGAACTAGTCTTCTGACCCATACCCTGCGTCCGTATATCGTACATTAGCTCAGACGGTACTCCAGGGCCTGCTGGAGGGCTGCGGTACTACAAAGCGGACAATGCCTTGGAACGAGAAAACCGGTCAGGCCCCGTCTCGGATATTGAGTTTGGATGGACCCCAACTCTCTTCGGCTACTCGTATTTTCCTCAAGAAATAGCTCCCCTGCCCGTAGAGTAGGACTATTTCCCATTTATCAGTCCGCCTTTCACTGGTTGCACTAAGTTCCACAGCTGGGCTGGGCTGAGACAGAATCTAACCTATACCAATGGGTATAACAGAGGCGGGAATTTTGCAGCTTGGGAAGTGTATTGCTTCGCCACATCTACTAAATGGGGACTAACACTCTTTCGTTAGACCCAACTTACTCATGGGCGACACTCGCGAATTTACAAACATAATACTCCCGAAAGACTCACGTCTAGCCAACCCACTCTGAACTAGAGGGACTATATGCGCCATGATTTGGGGCTCAAAGCTTCTCCACGTATGGCACTCTGCCCTGCTACTCCCTATAATAAGGCCCAAACCTCTATTCACTGGAACCGAAGGGTGACCTTGTATAGTAATCAAATGTATATACACCCGCTCCGGCTTTGTCATAATTCTTACAAAGCTAATCACCACTCCAGAACCAAAGAAATCAACACAATAGCTCACGAGTTAGACGGATTGACTACTAACAATGGCCTCTACGGACATTCACCCTTTCAAGATCGCAGTCTCCGACAATGACCTTACCGACCTATACAAACGGCTAGAGCATACCCGCCTTCCCGACGAGCTGGACCTCCCTATTGATCAGGCTTGGGACTGGGGCATGCCACTTGCAGTGCTAAAGCCTGTCGTTGAGTACTGGCGCACGCAATACGACTGGCGTGCTGTGGAAGAAAAACTTAACCAGACTTTACCCCAATTCACAACTCGGATCGATTCTCGGGAACATGGCTCATTGACGGTACATTTTGTGCACGAGAGATCCAGCGATCCAAAGGCTACACCGTTGTTGTTTGTGCACGGATGGCCTGGTAACTTTCTTGAGGTATGTAGTATCGATCCAATGACGCATCGAACGAGTCCTACCTGAACCTTCCACAAATAGGTTTCCAAGATAATTAACGAACTCACAAACCCAACGAACCCCAAGCACCCTTCTTTTCATGTAGTCGCTCCGTCGTAAGTCCTATGCTCAGGTTTATCGTATTAAATGCCAAACCCGAATCTGCAGGCTACCTGGCTTTGTTTTCTCCCAGAGAGCAAACACGCCAGGAATGGACGCTATAAGCAGTGGCTATATATTTGACAAGCTAATGTTAAAACTAGGCTATAAGTACTACCTAGCACAAGGCGGAGACTGGTGAGTTTGTATTGTCCTTCCAAGGACCCAACGAATTATTAACGGCCTCCGGCGTTTGACAGGGGTGCCCGTGTGTGCCGTGCACTGGCGATGTATCACCAGGACACATGTCTCGGTACTCACTCCAACTTGATATCTTATGGGGCTCCATCCTTCTGGCGGAACCCTATTATTACATTCAGGACCGTGCTCGGACAAAAAGGGCTGCCTGGCGGCTACCCTGCGGACGAACTTCAGGGGTTGCAAAGACGCAAAGACTTCGTTACGGTCGGAAACGCATATATGAGATTACAGGGAACCAAACCTCAGGTTTTTCGCTTTCTATCTATAAAATTTGGCAGAATACTCAACACCCTTAAGCTAGACACTCGCAGTCGCATTATCCGGTCAGTACGATAAATGTGTCGTAATCGACTCGCACTTACGTATAATTACAACAAACGTTAGATAGCCCAGTTGGTCTACTTGCTTGGATGGGCGAAAAGCTCTACGCTTGGACTGATAACTATCCTTGGACGCCCGAGGAATTGATTACATGGACGATGCTGTGAGTATGTTCTCGTCTTGCAAGACGCGCCCCAATAACACCGGATAATCCAGTTACTGGATCACAGGTAATCTATCTTGCATACATTCCGGGAACTTCCGGCGTTTAATATCTTCTTAGGCCCCGCAGGAGGACTGAGATTCTACAAGGAGAACCACGTCATTCACCGAGGGAGCAGGACCGGCCCCCACGCTCACCTAGATTTCGGCTGGTCTCCCACTCCTTTTGCCTTTTCGGCCTTCCCAAAGGAAGTTACACCCATCCCACTAGAGTAAGTGTACAAGCATCACCGATAATTTTAAAGCCTTTCTGATCCTTCCTTTTAGCTGGGCGGGACTCCGTCAAAATCTCGTGTATGTCAAAAAGCACAACAAGGGTGGGCACTTTGCGGCTTGGGAAGTGTAAGTGAATTAACTGCCCTGTGCCCCAATCGTGCTAAACGTTTCTTGCGGCAGGCCCGAACTGCTAATGAACGATATCCGACAATTCACACAATTGGTGCTCTCGAAAGACGCTCGTCTGCGTGCAGAATAGCCAATTATTGATGCTTGCATGACGTGTATCGTTTCCATGAAGCGAACAAAGTATATGTATGCATGCACCGGCTGTATTGGTACAAACCAATGTCGGAATATCAGCAAAGGCAAGGCAAGTGCAACGACACATAATTAGTACAAGTCTGCCCACTCGGCACGTCGCTTCCCGTCTGGAGGTAAACCTTGTACGACCCGCTAGTAGACGTAGCGCAAGCCAAAAAGTTGAGTTGTCTCCCCCAAGGGCTGGAGGTAGTGGTGATGATAGTGTCTCCTTCAAGGCCCCATCCGGTGGTCGTAGCCGTGCTATTAAACGCCAGCGGCTTGTATGAAGTGGTCGCAGAGAGGATATTCAAGTACTGGGTTGGAGAGCTCGAAACCAAGGCGATTGAGCCGCTGATCACGAATCGACCCGAGGATGCCTCCGATGCGAGCACAGGTGTTCCTCCTTTTGTGTTAGGACTGCAGGGTTAGATGTATGCGTTGTTGCGTCATAACATCCCATACCTGAGTTCTGAAGGTACAAATGGTAAATCTTAAGGAGGCACCAATGTCAGAACAATCGTGCTAATCTGTTCTTACGAAGGCTCAGCTCACTGGGTCTTGTACACTACGAATCTGCGTTCCTGTTGCAGAGGCTGCCGAAGCGGTTGTCGTGGCCGTTGTTCCAGTGGTCACGCCAGCCGTGGCTGTTGCGGACTGGGTAGTAGTAGTAGTAGTAGTAGTCGGGTTCGCGGTGCCAGGTTGGCACTGGGAGTAATCTGAAAGTCAAGTGTGTTAGGAGGCTGCTCATGCAATGAGTTGGGGCCGGAAACTTCAGCCTACAATCGTTAAGCTTGACGCAGGTCGCTACAGACCCGTTAGTATTAATTATATATAATTAAGTACGAGTTCGGACTCACATCCGCTAACACACGTAGTCCCGCCCGTCCTTGGTTCAGAATGCGATTAGTTTGGTCGCTAAAGGCTGAAATTTCGCAGAAAAATCACCATGTTAGTCCTGCGTAAGGGTTGAATAAGTAAATATCATAGAGTTTCAAAGCAACTCTTATCTCACCTCCGCACTGCGCATAGACTGGCTGCTGGGCAACTACAGAAACAGCACCGAGGAGGCCAACCGACAAAAGCGAGTAGATCAACATGATGAAGGGGGAGTAAAAACCAAGTGACTTCTCAGGGCTTATATTGCAGGTTCGGTAACACCGAGGGGGAAACCTGGTGCATTCACGGATAAGGAGATATGTCGGCAATTTCAAGAAGACAACACACTGGCCTCCTGACCGGCCTGTGTTATTTCAGTTCATCGTTCAACTCAATTCGTTTAGCGTACAATACGCGGGCTTTTATGTACGAGCCACGCATAGTATCACTAGGCTAAACCCAACGCTCACATGTCTAATTAGCAGTCCAATCCTCCACGGTTTCGTAGAACTCTTTGATCAGCCGTTTCTGTGTCTCGAGTCCTGTTTCCCCCTGGGGTATCAATAGGTTAGAATGGATCAACTGTTGGAATAACTGAGGTGACATACAGCAGTATCAGCAATGCCCCTGTTATCGCTTGTGAGTTCGAATTAGCCGAGTATTAAGACGTGGTTCCGTACCTAATAACGATGTACTTCCTTCCTGTAAGGATTTGTTCGTCCACAACTCCAGTAAGCGGTACCTCGGAAGACCCGGAGACAAATCCTCCTGCCTCTTGGGCAATCACAACGCCGGCCTGGAAGGTAGTCTCCAGCTAGCGTCTTCCGCCATAGGTAGAGGTACTCACGCAAACGTCCCAAGGCCTAGCAACGGAGCTGTTAAGTACTATAGCATCATTATTAGAAAAGCTCACCAGCAGCCAATTTCCCTGTATAGTCTGATTAGCTTCCTCCCAACTTGAAGGTAATTAAACTAACCAATAGATATCCATACCACCGCTAGCAACGTGCGCAAAGTTTAAAGCAGCACTTCCAAGGCTCCGGAGTGAATGCACCATTTTTCCTCCTTCAACGCCCCCTTTGCTGCTACCATCTCCGGCGAGCCGAGCGAACGTACGAGCCTTTGCCTCCATGACTTCCTTAGAACGATCAGACCCCCATTCAACTGCGATTTGGGCCTCCGAAAGGCTGTGAAGTGGCGCAGGGTTGGAGAGAGGTAGGCGGAGAGGCAATGGGTGAAGGGGAGAGACTAGATACGAGCCGTGCCCTTTGAGTCCGTAGTACTGTAACTAGGACTTAGACAACAGGATATGACGAGACCAAGACCTGCTTACGAGTTGATCCAAGAATGGATTGTATACCACTCCGATGAGAGGCGATTTCTCGTATATCACACCAATGGAGATACACGCGTAAGGAAAACCATGAACAAAATTCGTCGTTCCGTCTAGAAAAAATAAGCGTGAATAGCCGTGAAAAAATTGTGATCCACAAACGTGCCTATCGGATCGACACAGAATGTAGGTGCAGCAGTGATTGGGTTTTGGTCTCCAGCCGAGTACGATTCCTCGCCAATACTATGATATCATAAGTCAATGGACTAGTTTTAGTAACAAGCGGTGTTGCTCACAATGCAAAGCTTGGGTAGTTTTCTCTAATTTGCTGTTTTACAAACTCCTCGACCTTAACATCCCACTCGGTGACGAGGTCAACGGCGTTCTTCTTTTCGTTTGCGCTACCTTGTTGACCCTTTTGTTCTAGAATGGCCTTGGATCCTTGTAGTATGATGGTGCCAGCAGAGCGTGCGAGTTTCTGACAGAATGCATATAGTTCCGAGATTTCGGTCGCGTCCAGCTTTTGCATAATGGAGGAATGACGCAAGTGTTACAATCAAATTAATTTGCAATGATATAACCTCGGGGACCAAGTAATGCCCGTTTCTTGCTGTCCTCAACCACACCATCCGCTACTAGCACCTAGTAGAATACTAAACGCTGTAGCGACAATGTTGACAACCTTGATTCTACATATCGCTACCCCTTGCCGACAATCAAGCGTGCCTGCCGGTAATCATCCAAACTCTGATATGGCCTACTTGTTTGAGCTTTTTTTTTCGTGATCCACTGCCTACCTCCCGGCTACCGGCTCCCATAACCAACCTCCGAGCTTCTTTCATACCCACTTTGCCCCTTTAGTCTCCTGCCTTGCTATGCGGTTTGCGTGGAACTCTGGGTCCGGGAAACTCATGATCCATAACAATTGTCTTGGCAGGGGGCTCTAGTGCTATATAATGAGAGGGGGGCGCATGAAAGAACAACACACTTCTTACTACTTACTACTTACTGCTCTCCGAAGATGCACTTTATCAATCAAATCTTGCCGCTGCTCTCCATTCTCGCATTGGTATATGCGCAGGATACGGGGTATATTCCTGTTGGTAACCAATGCGGTGGGAAGGGGTGGTAAGGTTAACTTAACATTGTGCTTGTTACTGTCTAATCACGGAAAAATAGGACTGGTCCAACACTCTGTCAAGTAGGGACATATTGCCGTCCCGTCAGGAAAGGCAAGTAATAAAATGTCCGAATTCGATAGCCCCGCATTGCTAAATGCTCTTTACTTGTTCCTAAAGACTATTGGGTCTGCGTGCCGATCACACCCACGCCCGACCCACCCGTTTCGTCGTTGACTTCTATTACACCGTCGCACCCGGAGACGACTTCCAGTGTCCCTGCGACGCCCACCTCTTATTCGTCATCGTCGACAGCCACTTTTACGTCGGTTTCATGTAAGAATGTGGTGCGAGATGAGCAGCACAGTGAGTCACCACTTATTTCGGTTTAGAACTATGCTGAAGTTACCTGCAGAACGATGGACCTGCGCTCCCAATCCATCAACCACAAGCACGACCTTCGAATACACAACGCCTACTCAGGTTATCACTACTACCACCACCACCCACGCATGAAGTACCCTCAGAGCCGGCGTAGGCACCAGCCTCAAGTCATTGATCTCCGAATATGTTTGTACATCATCATATGTCCCCAATGTCATTTGGAAACACCAGACCGTTCATAACTCCGGCGTCCCTCTTGCGGTTTACTCTGTTTTGCGATATGAGATGTGAAGCTTTTTCGCATAAAAATACACCCTCTGCTACGGCCGTGTGTTTGGTGGGTGCCATCACCCGGGTAAGCTCCTTTCCCATTATTTCTCCCGATGTGATACGCGAGTCTGAGAGAGGTATACGCACCTTACTACAACGTTTGTTGGTAATGCCACCACATGTCTACTGGATGTAGTTGACGTCTTATACGAGATCACTGACTCGCATGCGAGGTGCTGTGACTTGCAACGGTTATGACACTTGAAGTAATACCTATCCCAACCACAAAGCCAAATGAAGCATCTAGCAGAGGAGAGTGTTCTAGATGGCAATTCTAAGTGGCGTAGGTCAGTTTTAGCGGCACCATCCTCGAGACATCCAGGGTATATGCGGTCGAACACCCGAGCCCTCAGCTGCCAGCTGCCGGGCCAGCCTGCAGATCAAACGTAAACATAGCCTCGTGATTGTTTCTCTCGACTTCCCAGCCATCCCCAGCCTATCCATGTCATATGGGGTTATTTCCGTAAGAACACCGTTGGCGACCGGCTACCAGTCTGGCATTGGTAGACGAACCAAGGCCACGATGATACTACTGACTTTGAACAATGATCCTGATCTCGTGGATTGCTACCCCTTGCCGACAATCAAGCGTACCTACTGGTGACTATCCAAACGCTGGTACGGCCTACTTGTTTGAGAACTTACCGTGATCCGCCGCTTGCTTTCCGGGTGCTGGCTCCGATAACTGACCCCCAAAGCCCCTGCCGTATCTTTCTTTACTGCTTTGGTCACCGACCAAGTCATGACATCTGCGGGGAACACCGGGTGTGAGAAACTCATGATGCCGGACGATTGTCTTAGCGGGGGACTCTGGTGGTATATAATAAGGAACATGTGAGAGAAACCTGCACGTCATTCGCTGCTCTCCGAAGATGTACTTTTCTCGTCACCTCTGGCCGCTACTCTCCATTGGACTAGTATATGCGCAGGGTATCCCTATTGGTGGCCAATGTGGTGGGGCCGGATGGTAACATTGACTTAGATAGTGTTGTATTGTCCGCCATCCAATCACATGAGAAACACAGGACTGGCTCGACACTATGTGAAACAGGGTTATTCTGTCTCTTTATCAGAGAAAGTAAGTGGAAATTCGTACGAACCCTGTCCAACACTGCTGAAAGCTTTCGTGTTTGGCCCGAAAGATCTTTCGGTTTGCGTGCCTGACCCAAGCTTCACCTCGGTTACCCCCTCACACCCGGTAACGACTTCCGGTGTCTCAGCGACACCTACTTACCACTCATCTTCGTCAACTAAATCTTCTTCTTCGATCTCATGCAAGAATGTGGTACGAGATGAACAACATAGTAAGTCACCAATTTCGCCGATTCAGCACGATGTTGAAGTTTCCCGCAGAGAGGTGGACTTGTGCCCCCCGCCCTTCTACCACAAGCACAACTTTTGAGTACACAACACCTACTCAGGTCACCACTACCACTACCACTCGTGCGTAAAGCATCCTGGGGGCTGTACGATGCTGTCGGTTTCAAGTAGATAATCCTGAAATTACTTATATGTGACTATTTTGGGGGAGATTATATGCCTTTGGTGTAGCTGAGAACCACCAGGCTGGTTGCAACACTAACCCATCTTCTACGTTTCCCTACAAGATATCAGGCCATGGGACTATTTTGTGAAAAAAGCGTGGCTTTTATACAACAGTTCGTGGCCAGCGCCTTTCGTCGTCCAACCTGGCTCCCTATGTTCTTTTAAACCTGTGAAAGGCCCTCTTTGGGGGCGTTCTCACATGTAAACTTATTTATTTATTTTTGAAAATCTGTGCGGCACCGCCGGGTTGCATGTTATGACCGTTGTTGCTTTGGGGTACGTTAATCCAAAGATACTTGTACCCCAACTGTAAAGTCGGATTCGACCTTATACAGGTGGTATGCCTTCCCAGTCTGCTGTACGACTTGAATTAGCTAGCGGACTATTTTCTCGGAGGGTCACAAGCTACATATATGCGCTTGAGCGCCTGTGTTCTAACCTCTCGCGGCCTACCGGCCATCGAGGAAACGCCAATAAACATGTGTATATACTGTACAACCCGACATACTCATCCTAATCACCCCACCCTACCCATTCCGCACCTTTTCCCTTCTGCGGCCGCCTGTGCTACAATGGCTGATACGATTTGCTGCTTCCCCTGATTCTATATGCGGTCTGAACGAGTTATTTGCCTCGCACGCTCTTCAAACGTTGCTAGCGTTCTAACCGATTGTGTTTTTCTGTATCCCAGTCTCTTCGCGAGTCTAAGGATGCAATTCTCAATCAATCTCGGCATTCAAACCCTAATATTTCCTCTCTTACAACGGTGACTGTTCCTGGATCCTCGTAGTGGGCCGCCGTGGACCAGGTCGCCAATCCCACCGCCCAGCAGCAACAAGCTGGGCTTGCGCGGTTCTTGCGTTGGTTGGGGTGATTTCGGAGCATCCTGGTGTCGGGAGAGGAGTAAAATCGACCAGACTTGCCAATGTTAATTAGTGAAACTGTGCATTATACGGCTGGTCGAATGGAGGTGAAGGAGGAATGATCGCGGCTTACGGGCTTGTAGGTATGGTGCGAAACCTACAGCTCGCAACTGGGGGGGGGGGGGGGGTTCTATGGAAAATCAGCGCTTGGCGGGAGAGGTGTAGTTACACAGTGATATGCTGTATGGCTGACTTGTGTTCCCCTCACAGCGTCTTCAGCAGTAGCGGGCGGGTTCTAACTAGTGCTTATCGGAATCTGGAGACAATATATTTGACTAATTTTAATTTATTATCGTTCGGTATGAGTGGGCTTATATTAATTTATAGTAGAATACTCCCCAACCCAACGATCAGATTTTGGTGTCATGCGAACTTCTGATGCGAGGACGGGCGGGCTATATTAGCCAGAGGATGGGTTGATATTGGAGATTCAAGATGGCCAGAACCGGAAGATGCATGGGAGTAAAAGGTTGGTTCAGATTGGGTAGTTCACACAATAAGTTCGCCTTCTACAGCTTTTGCCTCAAGTCCTAACCGCGGGAGTATCGCAGCGTACCGATCAGGCGCTGTTCTCTTAAGATAGCGGAGAATCTAAACATACTGTTGTAAATGGGGGGGGGGATGCATGAGAGTGGTGAGTGGCTTACTTTAGCACGCTTGTGGACCAAAATACGAATGGAACGACGGTTATGTACATCGTGCGTGTGTTGCTGGAGATGGGAATGAAGACCCCGGATTTGGGCGGTAAGAATGGCGGCTACGCAAGGCAGATGAGTGGCCAATTTGGGTGTCTCATAGGGGGATAAAAATACCCTGGACTTCTGAGAGGCCAGTGTCGTTGGGTTTGTCGGGCGGTGAGAATGTTTCCACACATCTTCTTCGGTTCTCCGCCGCAATCCCGGCTGCACTCGCATTCCTAAGGTCTGTCAAGCGGGATAAATGAATTGCGCTAATTTTCGCCTTGGTCTCGAGTTCTTGGGACAGCCGGGCATGCGCATTGTTGGTAGGGTCGTACTGCGACTTCATAACTGCAAAGAACGCTTGTTGAGATGCCACATCTGGTAGCGTCCGAAAGACAAGTTCTTCCTCCTGGGACTGGATGCCGAAGTTGAGGTGCCGGGGCAGGGGCATAGCTCCAGGTCCAGTGGAAATCTCGCGAGGCTGGGTCTCAAGAATTTTGTCTGGAGTAAGTAGGATTTTGCACAGATCACTTTCGGCCCATAGTTTTTGCCCCTCCGGAGTTTTCGAATGTCCAAGGACGGGGTCTGGGCGGTCCGTTTGGCTCGACCGGTCGATGACTTGCCGTTTTAAGAGGTTCTTTCGCTTGACTATGCGAGCTTGACGGGTTTTGTATGTCTCGTTAAATGAAGGCGTGGCGTGGAACGAACGGCACAAAGAGGGCAGTACTCGGGAGGTACTTGCACTCTGAAGTGTCGCTTTGAACATCCGTTAGACCAGGGCTATATTCTTTTGGGTGTGTTTCGTACCCAAGTTAAGTCTGAATATTACACTTGCCATACGAAACCCCGCAGATGGAAAGGTGATATCAAAGCCGGAGGAGGTTAAGCCAAGGTTTGGACGAGTGGTGGCTGTGCCAATAATCACAACCTAATTTTTACGTTTACAGAGAAAATATAGGAGCTTTTGTTCGTTCTAGCGCTATGTGCCCATCTCTATGGTACTCAGTGAGCCTCACTTACGGCCTTGTGCACAATAAGCATCTCCTCTGCTCCTAATTCTTCCACTGTTTGCGAAAATTTGTTAACGTTGTGAGCAGCGCATTCCTTCAAGAACTGCAATAAATGGGCCTGCAAAAGATACGGTTTGAATATTTGGTTTACTGGTGAAAACGAGGCTGCTTACCCTCATATCGATTTTGGAGATCGGATCTTGTCGTAGATCCTCGTCGTCTAGGCCTCTACCATCGGCTTCGCCATCCTCCATGTCAACCCCAGCAAGGAACGCAAGTTCGTCCCTTTTCATCCCGAGGTAAAGTTTCTCCTCGTCGGCCCATTCATCCTGGCGCAAAGAACGTCAGCAAAGGTTCAGCACAGGATAGGAACAACTATACAGCGTCGTCAGAATCGTCTTCCGTAGCATCAGGGACGTCCTTTGCACTCATAGGCTCAACCTCCGCCCCCATAGATTGCAGCTCCCGGACAATAAGCTGTAAAGCCTTGGTGGGGAACGAAACGCTCTTGAATTCGTGGGGTGCTAGTCGTCAACTCAGTAAGTAATACTATCTCAAGGGTATATTGACGGACTTTGTTTGGCACGAGAGCGGGTGATGATGACTGGGTATGTCTACTTGAGAATTTAGAGGATTGAAACCCGGAATAACACTTACCGTTCTCCGTTTCGGGTTTTACGATAATATCACCCTTGACGTATATTTGGCGGAGGCTTTGGCGATCCGAAAGGAACATCTGGCAGAGCGCCAGGACACTGTAGGGACATAATTTGGATACCTCTGGCTAGGAAGGGGAAAACGGCTCACCTAATCCTCGAAGGCCAATTACCTTGCAGCATTTCCGCATTCTCACACCACGCATACAGCAACACCTCCAGCCCGCTTCGAGACCCTACAACGCTCGCCTCGAGCAAGTTCAAAACAGTGTCTCGTTGAGAGTATATTAAGAACGCGAATGGGACGATAAGGCTCTGCTCCCCTGTCAGGTGCACAACCAGCTGGCGACCGATAAACGTCATACCTGCAAAAACGAGGCTGTTTTGGCTGACTCAATCCGTGTAACCATAGCCTGCAGGAGTTCAGGCAGGACTGGCCCAATTTGTTCGCCCGCGCGCCTGAACAAATGAATAATCAAGTCTCCGACGACGAGACCTCCCGATTCATTTTGGTCGCGCTGAAGCAGGCGGGCCAAGAAGCTCAAGACATTCTCAAATCCAGAACGCCCGTTGGAGTCGTGCCACTGAGCAAGTTGAGTATGGTCTTTGCGAACGATTAGTGTCAGGCACTCGATTCCATTCTGCGAAACGCATTCATTATCTATCCTGGAGAAAGGGGCTGTAAAACTGCATACCTGTATAACATCTCGATCTTCTGTTTCTCCGATGGCCTTGAACAACGCGGATCCCAAAGTCGCAAAGAATCCTTGTCCAAGTTGGCCTTCCTGGGCTCCTCGCATTAAGCTGGTGATGATCTCAAGTGCTGAGGAAGTGACCCAGGTCTCATCACCAGATACCGAGGCAAGTGCATTGGTAAGCGGCGGCAGAGCCTGAGATACTGTTGCCTGGTACGACGCAGCGGCTAGACATTCGAAGACGTCCGTAACCACGGATAGGAGAACGGGGTCTAGCAGAAGGTACGTGAGAAACGTATCCCGTTAACCAGGGTTCAAATACCTTTGACATTCTTCTGCCAGACATCCAACAGCGCGCTCGTCAAGGACGCAGCAAGCTCAGGCGTTACCCACCGTCCCTTCTCCACTTTGAGTAGTACGGTGAGCGTTTCCAATACTAGGCTCAACGTTTCCTCCGCTGTCCCGAGCAAGAACGGCGCCAGGTCCTGAACAATTTGGGGTGCTATCCCGACGACGGATTCGTCAGGCATGCTGGTTATAAAACTAGGGAGCTATCAGTGGGCTATTCCACCTTGGTAAGAGATGTGGCGAATTACTTGCGAATGGCTTTAACGGCCGAGACCTTTACTGGGACACCTGATGTCTCGTTTTTGAGGATCGTCCAAGCGACTTGCAAATATTGGGACTGCAGATCATGAGGCAAAATTGGCGCGTATTGGCTTGCAAACACCATTGCACGGCCTTGCAAGAATGGATATTCTACAACCATATGAGCCTTCTGATACGCAGGATTGAGGTAACCATACCTGAAGCGGAGGCCAATTGGGGAATGATGTCTCTAACAAGTGCATCGATATGGATGGGCTTTGCACGCCCTTCGGACTCCTCTACTTCAAGGCATTCGAGAATGGATTCTGAATGTGTGCCTAGCACCGCTAAAAGTGCCTCGAGTGGTTTCCACCTATGGTATGTTTATTAGAACGTTGAATGCTGGACGACATTCGTACTAACCACTCAGCAGGCCGATTGGAATTTTGCATTTGCTGAACCGCACTTTGTGTAACGGACTGTAATGCTCGCAAGGTCGGTACCGCAATACGATCCAAGAAATGCTGTGTGTGTAACTAAGCCTAGGATTCATGGGATAGCTATGCTTCTGACATACCATGACCAGGTCGAAACCGGCAATGCGCAAACTAAACAGCTCCGTCTCGTCATCTTCCTCCGCCACAAAAGTGTTGGGATTGCTGCTCCAGTTCTCTTCCTGCGAGGATAATAAGTTAATGATTGCGAACGAATGAGTTGGCGAGTGACCTCACGTCTTCTTCAGTCATTTGGGCCCAACCAGCTACCAGCTCGAGGTAACTTTGAAGCGCTCCATTATTGCTCTCAAACCACGAGCGGCCCGCAGAAGTGCGAACTGAGCTTCCAACATAGTCAATAAGGGAGCTAGCCAGGTGGGTGAGCGAGACCTGCTGGTCAGGGTCATCGTTGGACGAGGTCGGAGGTGATGCAGCATCAGATCGAACATAGTGGTCAACGAAAACTGGGAGGAGATTCTGAAGATGGCTTAATGAATGGGAAAGCAAGGCTGGGATATAAGGTGATAGCGATTTCGGGAAGCTTGTGTGGATCGTGTTGAGCGACTGTATAGGGGGTATCATCAGCACTTGCTGGAGGACTCAATTTAAATCAGCAAACCCGATAAATTTCTGTCCTCACGGCGAGGCCATCCCAGTCGTTACTACTAGCCACATCAGCTCGCGGGTCCATAGCAAGCAGAACTTGGAATGCGTTCAGCCAGGTCGGTAGCACAGATGTCGTGGCCTCCGACACAGCAGATGGGTGTTGTTCTTTCACCATGTACAATGCTTCAACGCATTGCCTAAATACAGATATCGTCCGCGCGCGCGTCAGGGCTGAATGTTTCTAGGCAACGTTAGGCGCATTCGCAGGGTGGCACTATCGAACTTACTGCAGGGTCCCCGAGTATGTGCATGAGCACAGGCAAGAGCTGCCTAAGAATTGGGAGAATCTGATCCTCGGTAACGTCCGACCTAACGAACTCCGCCATCACTTGCATAGAGCCGTGGATAGAGGACACATTGTCCGTCCCAAGAAGCTCAATGAGGTGATCCAGTAGCTCAGGATATTCGTCCGGCCAGTCGCAGTGGGCGATGAGAGAGCAGGCAGCCGCGCTAAGGCTGCGAACTTTGCGGGCAGGATCGGATAGCCCTTTAAATATAGCGGCACGTATCTCAGTCTTGACCTAGAATGCAGAGACCGTCAGCCGACCAGGGCTCGCAGAAAGAGGATTAGGCAGACCTCGACAGGAGGGGCGCTCCCCCTGAACGCCGGGAAAAATGGGGACCAACGTTCGTTAATGTACTTCCGCAACAAAGTTCCTGCCAAGTAAAATATCACATGTCAGGCTTGACGGATAGTCAAAGAAACGGAACTCATCTGTCTAGTGCTTATTTCGACCTCGGTAGAGGCCAGGATCTGGGCTAATGCGAGTCCAGTCTCTATGAATATAGGGATTGTGAGATCATGGTCATTGGAGCTGTTCAAGCTACTCACGAGGTTGCGTAGACAGCTCGGATAGTTTCAGTTCGGCGCTAATACGAATATTAGGATCTGGGTTTAAGGTTCGCTGTAGAGTGCCAAGTATTTCGTTCATGCTTGAAATTGTGGGACAGGAATCGTGGAGTTGAGTATGATGGAAAACGTATTCACGACGCGTCAAAGGCGTCACGATGGATTTCAAATTCTATCCGCGCGTCCCAGAGAAGCACGTGACAAATATCCCAAACTTGGCTATTATATTATGCTCTAACTTAAAAGAGTCTACATATCATGAAAGTGCAACCAGGGAGCGCCAACTTAACACCTCCTGCCCTATCTCAAGCGCTAGGAGGGACCGGGACAGGAGGCTCATTCACCTCGGCGGTTTCTCGTTCCAAGACAGTCAAAACTCGCAGACGATCGCCTACCCTGAAAACACCCGACGCTTGTGCTACAGCATTGACACCAAAACAAGCTGTGCTTCCAGCCAGTGTCTCCACACGCCTGAATTTGGTGATGACCTGGACAGGTAGTGTTGCAGCCTACATTTCTTTGCTTTAAGCAACCAGTCGCTTACCTTGAACGGAACAGCATTGTCTCGAACGCCCGTGGTAGTGTCCACATTGGGAAGCTGTTAACAACACTCAGGTAATGCTTCGCCCCCCAAAAAAGAGGGCACTCACCAAACAACGCCCACAACGCCCCACTACCGAGACCACACCACCTTCGGCACCATCCTCCCCAATTTGGACGTCCCCCCAGTAATCTTCGTCGAAAGGAGCCGGAGATCCAGACAAAACTATGTTTGGGCGGAACCTGCCAGTCGGATAATACGTTAGTCGCACGTTTTAAGTGTCTCCATTATCACTTACCTCTCCATGACTAATTCTTCGGTTTGCCATCGGGGAGTAATACCGCCAACCTTCCAACCTTGCACGCCGTTAGCGCTATGCCGAACCCTCTCCTGAACCGCAGCTAGACTCTCAGTGGTAGCTAAAAGCAAAGGAAATCCGTCCTGGAACCGAACTTCCGCATCGAGGTCAGGATGGGTTGAAGTGGTCTCAACCGCTCTTCGCTTGGGGCCTTTTAACACGAGAAGGACGTCGCGGCCAAGGAAGGAGGATAACAGCGAAGATGGGGACGGCTCAGTGGGCGACAGGGATTCGGCTACATAAGCATTTAAGCCTGTGTCAAGCCAAATTTCGATGTCTGATATACTGAGACAGCAAATTAGTCGCTTTTGCAAGAGAAAAAACCCTTTAGTACGCACAGCTCCCAACTCTGAAGCGTCGCACTATCGGGAGCCAACGGGGTCACAAACGAGCTTATCCCGGAGGCTTTAGGGAAAGAGACCCGAAGTAGTGGAGTTTCTCCGGGTTCTATGGCTGTCTCCACAAGAACCATCTAGGCGGAATCACTAGGTTCAACGGATTGAGGGTATTTGAAGGCACGACTTTACCTTGGGGAATTGTCTGGCCGTAATGAACTTATGTGTATCAGCTTCAACAATGAGATACTGCCTATCGAACTTGAAGCGAAAAAAGTTAGATATATGTTCTTAAGTGAAACGCAACAAACCACACCTGCAAGCCCTTGGGGGTGTAGCGTGACTCGGATAATGAGATACCTCGGCAACTCTAAGCCGTGCCGTGATTAGACAACACAGCGAGCCATGTCACTTGAAAACTGACCTTTATGGGATGGACTGATGACAAAATAACAGAGAATAAAATTATCAATAGACCAGATACCATATGGGCGACTGACCTAGTAGCTTTGTGATTCGAATGTCAACACCATCCTCCAGAGCTAAAATCCTGAATTATCAATAATGGTAAAACGTAGCTACCAGAATAGGATGACATACCTAATCTGGATGTGCGGTAGAGGCTGGGGAGTGCCGTTTTTGAACACTGGGAGATGTCACTTTCGGATTTTGTCGCAAGCGAATTTTTGCTACTTGTAGGGGAGGCAGGTACAAAGCCTGCTCGATCGACCACTCGATACATGGTTCGAAAAGATCCAGAGATCATGTTGAGGTCAAGGCAGTGGATGTTGAGTGGTGTGGCAGCTGTTAGAGCCAAAGAGTCGGGACGCCAAGGCACGTGTAGTATTCAACACTGGAGACGGTAGTTCAAGCAATTTGGCTGCAGACCGTGGCCGACACCGGTAAACTAGATGGTAAAGTACGAGGAGAAGGCCACCAGCACATAACCCGGTGAGTCATATTGCTCAGCAGGTGAAAACCGGCCAGGACAGTGTATCGCAAGTACCGTAAGCTGATTGCAAACCGCAGCAAATAGACTTCAACACACTCCTCCGCGGACAAGTTGCTCAAATGAATCGTGACACCGCCCAAGTTAGCGCTGTCGTTTCGTCCACACCCAGCTCCTTGGGAGCCACAGATTGTATATTATGTTGGTTTTCCATTCGCATCCTGGTTCCTGAGGAACCGAGGCACTCCGACCCAATAACGGGCCTGGTGGTTTGTGATGGTTGAACACTTTCAGTGTTGTTTCATTGGTGCACTGGGACAAACGCGAAAGAAAAAAAGGCCATATCAACCCGTACGCATGATGAGATGCACACCAGAATCTGTGTCCACCACATCGCTAATTCCTCCAACCGGAAGCGCAAGCACACCCTCCTCGAAAGGCTTTTGCATCTGGCCTTTGCCAAACCAACCGAGGTCCCCGCCAGCTCTGTGGGAAGAGCAGTCAGAGTGTTTAGAGGCGAGTTCAGCAAAAGTATTTCGATCGCCGTTGATCTCGGCAGCATATCCTTTCAATATGCCAATTGCTTCGGCCTTGGACCGCGTAATATTGTCCTACATAGTAATTTAGGGTGCGGTTGAGCCAGTACATGATATTATCCTACCTCTTTCCAGCTCGAGGGGCGCCGGCTGCCACTATGCTTGACCAGCAAGTGACTGGCCCGCATCTGCCCGGGAGGTGCTCCGGCCGACTCTTGGTCTCCTTTTGCTAGATATTTATCAGCCCCAGGAAGAGCCCGAACTTCCTCCTCCTTCATTCCTTCCGGAGCTTCCCAGCGCGATTCTTTGGTTATAGTGTTGAAGAAGTAGTGAACCCCACGAGAGTTCGAGATACGAACTTCCCAGTCAGACTGTGTGAACAAATCAGCAAATCCAAGGGGGTCGGTCAAGTAAATATACCCGCCATATTTTAGTAGCCTAGTTGTAGATATATTGGTTATACCGATGAGATGTGTGTTAAAACCGAACGTCCGTGTCGACTGGGCACGTGACCGATCACGCGTTGTTCAAGGCCGGCTTTGGACGAGCGAACTCCCATAGGTAAAACAAATGATTTGCGCCGCATTCTTTGCGCTAATTAATTCCAAACCCAGCTAGGCAGGTTTACTCGCCAGGATAGCCATTCGACCTTGTTCTCCTGTGGCAGTACCCAAATTCAGTGAGCAAACTAATCCATACAATCCCGACACACCTCTGACTGTGCTCCAGCTTTTCATCCGGGGCGCGAAACACTTGACTGCGCATCATCAGTATGTCGGCAACCTTGGATCCCGCGCCACCACCTACCAGCACAAGCACGGCATTTGAGACCCTACCCGAACTATTGTTCCAAACTACAGGAAAAGACTTATCTCATCATGCCGCCCAATCTTACCTCAAGCACCTTTCCGCCCTAGACTTGACATCTATTCGACTGGAGCCTTCAGCCCTGGCTTCCGAGGCTTCACAGCTAAAAACTGAGCTCACGAACTTGTGTCATGAACAGCACGGCACATTCCTAACTGTCCACTCGACAACGCGCGACTTGGCATTATCTTTCAGCTCCTTGGATAACTCTCTTGGAACCATGCTTACCGCGTTACCAGACCTGGAGTCACAGTGTCGCACATTCGCGGCATCCACACGCGAAATACAGCGATCGCGCAGCCGCGCATCACTTGTTCTCGAGCAGCACGACAAACTGCTAGATGTCTTGACCATCCCTCAGCTCATTGACACCTGCGCTCGAAACGGACACTATGCAGAGGCGCTAGATCTAGCAGCACATGCGTCTAACCTAGCCACTAGATTCCCCGATATCCAGGCCATCTGTGATGTAGCAACCGAGGCCGAGGTATGCGTTCGAACCATACGAGCTAGTCTTCTAATGTCCCTCCGAGAACCCGCCAAACTTCCGGCATTGGCCAAGGCGGTCAACTTGCTCCGTCGAATGAAGGCGCTCGAGGAGAGTCAGCTAGCCCTGGCGTTTTTGACAGGTCGCGTTGCGAACCTGAGTGTGTCGATAGCTGCTATTGAGAGAGATGGTGCGGACCAACTTGAAGACGCGTCCAGATACCTCAAACGATATGTGGACATTTTCCGGGAGAGCCTTCACGAGATTGTGACCCAATACTCGACGATATTCTTAGAACGGCCCCCTTCAGAGGATACAAAGTGGGTTTTAGAATCGCAAAACCATCTCCTGGGAGAACTCGCGCATCATATTGTCAATTCGCTACACAACGTTCTTCAATTCACCCTTCCTCATATCTCGGACCCTTCTACCCTCAACACCCTCCTGTCACAGCTCTCATATTGTGGGTCTGCCTTTGCTCGCATCGGCCTCGACTTCCGCCCAATGCTTCCCATGCTTTTTGAGCAAACCGTACTCAAAAGCGTCTCTAAAACACTTGACGAAGGAGCTGCCGCGTTTCTCCAGCGACTGACCAACATGCGAAAACTGCAAAAACTCCCCTCCCTATGGCTCGTTGCTCCAGAACAAGCCGGAGACCCTCCAAGGCCGCCCCAAATAGGAACGTCGCAAGGCGTCCACCTGCCACCTGCTCTCCTGGCTGCATATCCGCCTATCGCCGCTCTCGCAAACGCCCATATCACAGCACTCAACCAGCTTCGTCTTTTATCACCGACCAATATATTCCCCCAAGCCTATGAAATTTTCTGTAAAAGTCTCGCAGAGTCCAGTGCGGCCTTGCTCGTTTACTCCAAGGGGGCGGTTGCTTCCGAAAAAACTAAAGCGCGTCGCACAAGCGTCGATGGGGAAGACGAACAGAACCGCGCAATCTTAGCTGGCGCTGGCCTGGCGATTACCCGCTCATTTTCCCTGTTCGTCCGTTCGGGGCTTGTTCACGGCATATATGCCCAACCGTTTGATGAATGGATTCCACCTACGACCGAAGGCGTCACCGCTCTGGACGAAACAGCAAAGAACTGGGAGGATTGGTTATCGGAACTGGGATTACTCGAGACTGCGACGGGAAGCGAGCCGTCGAAAGAGCCGTCTGAGTGATAAAGAACACTGTGCCTGGAGATATCGTTAATTGTAAGCACAGTGCACAAATCAATGATGTTTTCCAATTGTATGGTCCATTAAGACCCCTACCCCAGCCCCTGACCAAAGTCTATGGCTCATGGCTCTAAAGCTCAGATGTCGATCAGGCCCTAGGCACCGGCGTCATGAGTTTCATCGCCGGGCCTCGAATCTCCAAGTGTTAGCCCGGCCCCAATCGACGTTGTCTCAGCGCCGGCCTCGCTTGATGAGTACCGCTCGATGCGGAGCCTCCATAAACCCAAATATCCCACCTTTATCTGCTATGCACCCTAGCTCTGTTGGACGTCCTCGCGGGTCGAGCTTTAGCTCCACCAAACAAATACACTCACCGCCAGTGCCCCCGTTGTCAATGCCCGAATACCCCTCCGAGTATGTATGCAAGGCCGAAAGTACCTTAAGAAAGCTGACCACGCACTATTACGAAGCGTGGAGATCGAGTCTTCGCTAGCCTAGCTCTCCCTCGCTCGCGAGACTCTCCACGGAATTGTTGGGTTCTTGAGTCTGTTAGATGTAAGTATGGCGTTCACGCCAGGATGAGTTGTGTAGTTTAACGATAACGTAACCTGTATTAACTCGAGCCGTGTGCTCGCCTGCTCTTCACTCATGCCTCCAAGTTATCTCCCTTTGAACCTCGTCATATTGGCCAACGAGTTTGCAGTCGTACCGAGACAAGACGCAGAACTCGATACATACTGCAAGTCCGATTCTTCAATTTATGTCAGTGATGTAGTATCGCCCATCGAAACACTTCCAACTCGCTTTTTACCCTGTAACGGTGCTTAAGCAGCGTATGGGTCTCCAGTCGTTCATAGTGCCACTGGTCGGTCATTGAGGTTGAAGCGCGCGTTTTCGGGGATGTCATCATGGTGCTGGCAAAACGCAGACTCTCTGTAAATACAACCCTATTTTCTTTTCCATTATTTATTTCACCCCCACGCGTTGGTTTTCGCCGTTGTCACTGTGTAATTCGTGGGTATTTGTATTTGTATATACCCAGTACCAACATCTGCTTCCGCCTCCGGAATCACGTGAACAAAATTTCTGGCATATATAAACCCGGTTTCGGGCCTGGCTGGTTCTCTACTGAAGCAATGCCACGCTGCGCGACGTAGACATTCGACCGTCTTGCAGTGCCAAATAAGACTTTCGGGTCTAACGGAGCTTCACAGAACAATCACCAGGCTTAGGAAATGTTACGACTGACGTTCCCAGAGCGTGGCATGTCGACTTGCACTGGTACAAAATGACGAGGGTAGACTATCTTGTTCTCGGTGAGTTTGGGTGTTCATTTGGTTCAGCTACTTCGTATTATATACACTTGTCAATGATTTTTCCAAACCTGATTTAATGAGCCTGATTGACCTTTTGGTCACAATTGACGACCACCTCAATTTTTGCTGAGCCATTTCCCTCGCTGAGCGTATTTTGATGTGAGACTTAGCTGACTCTGGGTCGTTTCCAGGAACGGACTTGATTACAATTATATTTACGAGTACAATGTCCGGCATGTACAAAATATAAAGTACACGAATAAACAATGTCATGTTGGTACTGGAGTCGAGAGTTCGGTAGTCTTCAAAATCTCAGCATACGTTTCATACTTTACGATCTCTGTCAAGAGATACTGCGCTTTCCTTTCCCAGTTGCTCAACGCCTTTTGAGCTTGGACACTCCCAGGTCGATACTGTTGCGTGTCAGTGACCACCCGAGAAAGTAGTCAAACGGGCTACCTACCAAGTTCATCATACGGCCCCTCAACTCTCCGTGCTCCGTGAATTCCGCATCGCACATCTTCACCTGATGATCCCAGGCCTCCAATTGTGCCTCAGCATCCAGCTGTGTCTCCATCGAGGGCAGCGCAGGCGCAACCCAGTCGTCAATCGACGCGTTACTACGCCCTTTCCCGCTGATGCTGCTTCGATCGTCTTCCTCGCTAACCATGGCCCCGTTCCACCCATACTCGATGTTCGTCACGCCATCTGGCAGGGGTGCTCGGCTGTACCGCGCCGCATGATAATTGCACGCACGAACCCAGGCGAGAACCTCCGCATCTGGGTCGATGGTCGGCTTCGATTTGGGCTTGAAGAGGCCGCCCGAGGTAGGGCCTGTTGGCGTGGCCTGAATCTCGAATACGTGCGTTTCGCCAGATGCGAGTGTGAGCCCGAAGCTGCGCACTTTGGAGCCCTTGGGAGCTGGGGCCTCTTGTGCCAGAGCATGTAAAAGTGACAATGTGCCCAGTCGTCGGCCGGTTGCCGCCTAGTTTCACCGTCAGATGATTATACCGGGCGAGCCAAAGGGCAAACTTACGGTACTTCCAGCCGGCAGAGGGCTGGTCATGTCTAGAATGCTGTTTCGAACGGTAGCTAGGACGCTCAGCCATCGCTTGGGTTTGGCGATGCGTCCTGGCGTTGGTTTCATCGATTTCCATAACATTGGACCAGTCTTTGCCCATGGTGAATCGGCAGATTTGGCCAGGTCCGCGTTGGTAGACGAAGGTAATGAGGGGCTAGAGGTAAGCCCAAAGAAGTGAGGAAGGGAAGACATGGAAGACGACACCCGCTGCTCATACAATCAATATAAAGTCCGATGGTGGTAGGTATGTTACTTACGTGACCGAGCACGGATACGAAACTTGCACCGGAGGCAGAAGGAGAACCTGAAGATTGAGCATATGGGCTTTCGCCGCGTAGCGAATGGTATAACTTGGCGCTGCCCCGTTTGAGTAAACCCCCTCCAACTCTAGACTGTGGAGAAGCTGGGGTATCGTCTGGCTTAGGTTGAAGGATTGGTCGATTCCGTACGTTGTGGTAAATTGCCTGGGGGAGACTTAGTCCTCGCGTTAACCCTCAAGCAGGCGGCTACTCACCGAGAGTTCACGAGTAACTTCGACTATCCAACGCTCAGAACCAGCCACGTCCATCGAGTTGTCCCCACGCTCATTTGGAGAAGCTGGAACTACCCAACTATCGCGGTTGAATGGGATGCTTCCGAAACTGCTCAGCCTGTTGCGAGCGTTCGATGAGTGTCGCTCCAGGTTCGGAGGAGAAGATGCCCTTGTTAACGGAACAGGCGTAGTGGGGGTCTGGGGTTGGGGGAGTTCTTGAATATCGGGGAGGTGTTCCGGAGTTGAAAGCTTCTCGTAGGTTGGCGTAATTACGCCCATGTTTGGCTCTTGTATCTGCGAACGGATAGCTTCGATTGTGTTGTCGATGAAGCGGTTGCTAGTGATATGAGCTTGCAGCTCCGTTGCTTGAAGGTCGGTGTTGAGCAAGATGATGGCGAAAGTTACTACATGTACAATATCTACTCTCGAAATCAAATTCGTAAATGAGCGGGGTAGGTTCTTATATTAATTGCTTACCAGTGTACCGCCATATTGCATTAGGGTTTTGATCCATATATCGTTCGCTAAACGACTCCAGGATTCTGTCGATCTGCTGGGTTTCCCCTTTGATGTACAACTTGTGACATAATCGACTAGGAGGAGTGTCACACCAAAATGACAATGAAAAAATAACAAACTCTGACCGTATTGCTTCATCAATATTCACGCCGCTAAAATCAAAGTTCACCATGTAACACGATAAAGTCTGCTGCCTTATTTCCGTTCTAGTAAGACGGGGGAACTAAGTAAGTTTGCTAACTGCTGTGAACAACAATCTCACACCGCGGACTCACGGAGATCCGAGCCATTCAACCAATTTCTCCCTCTCTACAAAAGTCGGGTCTTCGTTCCAAGCTCGGTCGGCAAATGTCTTGGCCGTGCCCTCCTTCTCGGGTAAAGTTATGTGTGTCATATCTTCAACATGCGCGGGTCGAGAGGATTCAGATGGTTGGGAGGAATCGGAGTCCTGGTCAGCCGTGTAGAACGAGTTAGTCGAGGCATTAGAAGGGGCCTTCACGCTTCGATTGAGACCTACTTGGGGGTGAGATGCATGGGGATGTTCATTAATTGGGCTAAACGTACGGGAAGGGGTCGACCGCAAGTGCCGTAACTTCTGTTGGTCCAGATGCAGCTCGCTGCTGGTTCCTTGGACCTTCAGGGAAGAGTCGTTGTATATCGGAGACCCACGAGCGTCTGGGCTCAGACATAAGCTAGATTTACTCGCACTCGAGCTCAGTGGAGACTTCAACAGCTTGCCCCAGGCGTTCAGCGGCATCGGGAACAGGCAAGAAGGATGGGCGATAGAGGAACTTGACACGGAGATCAAGCAGGACCAGGGTTATACTCGGCTAGAAATGGAGCACGGTCGAGGCTCATCAGCGCACGCTGTGGTTGTGTTTTCAAAACTCGAGTTGCGGCGCTTATTTACATACACGTGATTCACAGCGCGCTCCAAGGCTGGACCACCACCTCTCCTCCCTGGTCATCTCGTTAGACTAGTTTGCATACCCACAACACAACCCGTATACTATGGCATCTAATGCATCACTTAATAACGTAGTCAATTCTCTGGTTAGGGCCTCCATGGGAGCCTCTGTGGCACCCACCGTGACAGACGAAGACCTCGACCGGCATGTTGCGGAGCTAATACTGAAGGAGGCAAAGGCAAAAGCAGAAAAGTACGCTACAGACGGAATTCGTGCTTATTTGCCACATACGGGACTGTGAGTACGAGATCGAGCGTTTTGTCCCTTTCCGCTAATAGCCACCTCAGCCCAGAGAATAACGTCCCAAAAGCCAACAAGCGCTTCCTGAACTCTCTCGTTAAAAACGTTAGCGACCATAATAGAGTCATCCTCCAAGCTCAAGCTGAGTCAGCAGAGCAGATTAAAGAGGCCAAGAGACAGGAGGAAATGCGGGATCGGCGCCGGCGCGCGGAGGAGGCCTCTGGTGACCGGATCCGTGTACAAAGGCTCGTGGGACAAGGTCAAAGGGAGCCACGAGGCTCCCGAAGAGATGAGAGCCACCCTCGGGATCGATATGGCCAAACCTCGAGTCTAAGGCATCGGAGTAGGAGCCCACGCCGGCGAGACCGAGACTCGCGCAGAAGCCAAAGTCCGCGAAACAGGAGCCGCAGCCCAAAGAGGAGCGAAAGCCCGCCACGGAGGCGTAGGCTCCCTCAGGATGACGATCGACGGAACGACCGTAAACGAGAACGAAGCCCATCTTACAGGGATGACCGTCCCAGCAAACGTCAGCCCCGACGCGACCGTTCCCCGAGACACTCCGGGGCCGAACACGAGGATAAGGGGAGTCGCCATTGCTACAAAAACGAGGGGAAAGGGAAGGAAAGGGCGGACAGCGATCGCACCGACGATACACCACGCTTGTCTGATTCGACGCCGGATACCCCACGCAAACCCGACTCTCCATCCCGCTCCCCTTCTCCCGAAGACCCACTTCCTGACAACAATGCACCGTCATACTCGTCCAAGATGGACAAGTACTTTGCCCCTACATACGACCCTCGCCTTGACGTAACGCAACCAACCGTGAGCAAGTCAGGACTCCTCGATGGACCCCAATGGGATGGATGGGAGGGAATGCTTGAGGTTATGCGGGTTCGGGCCGTGGACAAGGAGGAGAAAAAACGACGGGCAAAGGAGGACAAGGAGAAGAGCAAGTTTGACAAGAAACGCGCAAAGAAGAAGGCCGGTACTTCGATTCCAACCGCGCCCCCCGCCAGCTCTACCCCCATAAGCGAGGTAGGATTGATGGACATGCAGTACAAGAAACGAGGGGTGGCCAAAGAATGGGATTTGGCCAAGGAGATGCCCACTTGATGCTGCTCTGCTTTGGATGTTGGTTAGTGCTATGTATTTGCTTTAGATTCAGTTCTGTACGTGTATATTTAAGCCTGCTTAATGTTTTTATTTAAATGGCGAGATAGAACCAAAGCCTGCTCAAATATGCCAGTCTCCTATTCAGATTCATTGGTTGTCGCCGCCATCACCAGGCCCAGGGTCTAAATCGACATCTATGCCTTGAGCCATGGCTTTGTTCCGTGCCTGAGTTCGCTTCAGCTGCGTCCATTCAACCAATTCCTTCAATATTGCCCTTTGGCCTGTTGGGGGAGGTCAGTTGGCCGCTTCGCTAAAATCTAACTCCATGCGCATACCTTCAAGGTAATATTCAACCATATCGCCGACCTCCTGCCTCACCCCTTCGACGTCACGTTCCACTTCGGGTAGACGCTCAAGCCTCTTCTCGGTGAGATCAATAATGGTCTCCGCCGCCTCGAGCTCAATCTCCCATGTCTGGTCAGCCTCGTCCTCTCCACTGGGGTCCTGCTGGTACATTTCCGCCACTTTGGACATTACCAGCTCCCATAAATGCTCCGCGTTCTTTGCGTTCCGCCCAATTTCCACCATACTAGCCTCGGTCGAGTTGGACGCGGCAAGTGAGAGTAGTATTGTATCGTCGGGATTGTACGGTAGAGCAAAACCGTAGCCGAGTATGAGTTCAGAGTTTGGTTTTGGGCCATAATTGTTGAAACATTCTGCAGTAGCTGGTATGGAATCATGCAGAACAAGGTCGAGTGTATCGCGGTCTTTGGAAGTGGCGGAGATCCAGGAAACTGGCGTGGCACGACGATGATTCAAACTGTCGATCCCTGGAAGTAAAACTGGATAGGAGGATTCTGGGGAAGCGTTTGTGGGCGAAGAGGATAAGAGTGTCGAGGGGAATGCGCGGGATGAAAGATAAGTGGCTGCAGCCAGATAAATCTCCCTAAACTAAATGCGTTTGGGATGCCTTTGACTGGATATATGGTGACATACCATGTAAATGCCGACGCCAACTCTGGGTCAATTGACGACAACCCCTCGGAGCACTGTTTCCACTCGGTCTGCCACTCTTGACGCCTTTGCAGCGTTGCGTGGTATAGGTTTGACCCTTTAACCATATCTAACTCGCGTTTATCGAAGTACAAGGGCGTGAGGAGTGTGGACGGGGGCGGGAGCATGTTTAGGTAGGGTTGGTGTTTGAGGGCGGATGGTAGCGGGCTGTGGCCATGGTAAGATGTTTTCTAGTGTCGACGAGCTTGCAAGTACTCACCTGCGCTTTGCTTCTGCCCAGATAATGTGAAGAACGATATACATGCATACAAGCTGTCGTCCATTCCAACCCTGAAGAATGCCCGTAATACCTGGTGTACCGTCCTGGAACAAAGATTCAATTGCAACTTGAGATTGTGGGGCCGTAATTGCGATGTCGAATGGGCAAGATAACACTTTGGTGTGCGGGAGTATCTCCATATTTGCGCATACATCGTGCCCGCTTGAGGCTATAATCCACAGTTTGGGGGCGTCAAACCGTAGCCAGTGGATTGCGGCCGACACTTACTTACATGGGACAAATTCGAGGGCAGGGTGAATAAATATTTGGTTCTCGGCAGCCCAGGCTCGAAATGCGTCTCTGTTCTGGTTGGACAAAGGCTCGGTCATCGCGGGGTTCTGGAGGAATGCTTCATAAAATTTGATATGTTCGAACAGGGCATCAACAGGCATCAACAGGCCAGGCCAACTCACACGACCACAGGCGAAAGAATCACTGGGGATTTTTCGATAATTCTTTATTGGCTGTCTAGTATTCTCGCTTCCGATCGGGTCTCCTGCGGTGTTTCGCTCCACTCAAGCAAACTATTTATCCAACCACGTTTGTGCTTTGCCCTTGCACGTTCGATAATATCCCCCAGCGGACACAAAGGACTGGCGTTATTTTGTCTCGTCTGGAAGTGATTGTGTCATCTGGTAGATTGAGTTCCGCTATCTGCACCGGCCTTGACATATTCGGAAAGTCTTCTGCCGCTTGACAGAGAACACGCGATGAACTCCGAATCATTGCCTCCCGCTGGTACAACCTCGGTTCCGGCTCTGCCCAACCAACTCAATTTTGGACTCTCACCTAAATTCTTGAGTGCGTTGTCTTCTCTACCAAGGACACAAGCAATGTCTGGGTTGCCTCCCTTGGGTGCGCAGACGACATTCCATACCTCAACAAGTCCGGCCCCCACACTGATGGACTCCCATCCATCCCTTGATTTGACTGGTTCGAATCTTTCTGGGATCGCCACTGCTCCCGTGTCCGCTGCGGAGGAATTCAAGCAGAATACTTCCCTCGTTCTGAGTGCATTTATACCTCGTGTTCAAGAGTTGGCTAGGGCCATTTTGCAGGACCTGTAAGTCCTTCAACTTGGGGCTGTGAGCTTGCCTAAGGCTAAGCTTCTAGTGCGAGGTCATATGAAACCGAAAACCCTTCAGTGCAGGCTGCTTGTAAGTACACCTATGGTCAGGACGAGCACATCACAGCCAGGCTAACAGATAGTCACTAGCGAACATCGTGCAGCTCAAATCAAGTCTCATGGAGCTTCACTCCATCCTCCGCCAATCCGGAGTTGGCTCCGTTCCTATCATGTTCGCAGGAGACGGTTCGGCCACGATCGACGCGTTGAGCGTGGATCAGGCAACTGCGAATGTAAGCGCTGCGTATAGTCGGGCGGCCCAATGTCGGGACAATTCGAGCATTGTGCAAAACATACTGGAACAAGAACTACCTGCAAAGCGCCCCTGATGAGTCGGTGAGTTTTGTACCCTGAGGTATGAGGCATTTCATGCTGTGGGGATATCAGTTTCTGACTCCAGCCGTGAACGGCAGAACCCCCAATTTCTGGAGGACTAGGTCGCCAAAAGTCAAATAGGCCTGTAGCTTGTCGAGACGTCATGTGTCTGTACGACTCTGTTGTGAATATGAGATGTCGAACGGCACCTTCTAGTGTTCGCCCTACGAAATCGAGCCGCTAGCAGGCTGTCGGAATCTGTTGGCCCCGTAAGGGTAGAGAAATCTCTCTAGTGGTTCTCGTCGGGCCGATCAAGCGTGTTGTGGAAGTCGAAGCCTTCTATATTCGCGTATATGTATGTATATGGTATTCGATCCGCCGCAGGGATTAATTTGTGGTTACAAAAACGCTCACAAGCTGGTGTATGTAGTATGATTGTCTGGGCAGACACATACACCCTTAGTATACTCAAGTTTTACCGGGTCACTGCAACTGGTTCTACCTAACCTGGCGCATGTGCTAACCCGTGACCAATCCTGACACCGCCCATCCTGGCCCGGGCACCCCGAGTAAAGAAGCCTTCCTCCGACCACGTGAAGGAACCTCATGCTCGTTCGCCCCCGTCAGCCGGCACGCCGGCGTGCTATATAATGGACCGTGTGGCTGGCCTCAATGGCATCGCATGTCATACCGTCATGTTCCTCTCTGCTCTGCTCATCGGTACCAGTCTCTTACCATGGGCACTCACGGCAGCCCCGACCTATTCTGACTCGATATTTTCTCCCTATATCGCCCAGAAGTATGGTCGTGTCGGCTCCAAGTACCGTTCTGCGCAATATCCGCATACCACGGCGGCCAACGGGACGTGGACCTGGAAAGACGCTGACTGGTGGACTAGCGGATTCCTTCCGGCGTCATTCTATCTTTTGAACGAACGCAAGAACTTGTGTCCCAAGAACAAGAATCTCAGCTCTGTTAACTGGTTAACGCTTGGGAGGCATTGGAGGTGAACTTGTTTGTTGACAAGCCAGCTAGTGAGACGTATTGACGATTCGGTCTGATGATAGTGATTCGCTTGTTCCTCTACAGTCGGGCAATGGGCAAGGTCACGACCAAGGGTTCTTGTCTCTTCCGTATATGGAAGAGTTGAGAGTGTGAGCTTTGCTTTGCTTGGGGGCCGTCGGCCAGGGAGCTTATCGGATGATATAGGAATCCGACCAACACGAGCGCTGTTCAAGGTGTACAGAATTTCGCTAAATTGCTAGCCGCTCGCTATAGTAGTGTCGTTGGGTGCACACGCAGCTGGAATAGTGCTGCACCGGATTTCTTGGTTATCATGGACAACATGATGAATCTCGAGGTATGAGGTGCTTCTTCATGCGTTGGGTTGTGCCTGAGGCTTTGTGAAGCTGTTGTTCAAAGCTGCAGATATTACCGCCAACCGAACACTTATTGACATAGCGATCAAACACGCCGACACGACTATCAAGAACCACATTCGCCCAGACGGTATGTACCTGCCCCTTTATATAATGTGTTCACTATCTAAACATTATTATACAGGTTCTTCCTATCATGTTGTTGACTATAATCAAGACACTGGTGCGGTGATCAAAAGGTACACCGCACAAGGGTATGCGGATAACAGGTGAGTTTGTGACCAAGCAAATCGTTGAAATTATCTCATTTTCCCGAAGTACGTGGTCAAGAGGCAAGTAGACATGTTCTTTTGGGCTAGGACTCGTCATGATAGTGCTACACAGGGCAAGCATGGGGCATCTATGGGTTCGCCAAAAGTAGGTAATTTGACTCGATTAAAGAAATCTGCGTACTCACACGGCATGTGTCATGCGATTTAGTGTTCAATCTTACGACGCAACCCCAATACTTGAATACCTCTCGGCAAATGGCGAAAGTGTTCCTTTCTCGTCTCCCAACCAACGGCGTTCCTCCTTGGTAAGACTCAAGATATACAGTCTCGGCACTTGTCTTATATTGGTTCGTAATCGCAGGGATTTCGACGCACCTACCTCGAACCGCCCTGCAGATACCTCGGCTGCTATGATCACTGCTGAGGGACTTTTCATCTTGTCTGCTGCTGAAACCCATGTGAGTTTTGGTTTGATTTTTTTTTGCGTCTTGGCGTTCTCTTAACTTACAACGGATCAGGTGGGAAATTCCACCGGAGCAACATATTATCGAGAAAAGGCGGTCAAGGTAGGTCGATATAACCGTCCCGGAAAGCAGTTGCTGACGCTCCAACTATGCTTACAGTTGATGACCGACAACTTCAAGTTTGCATTCAAGCCAACCTGGGACAGCATCTTGAGTAACGGGACGTCGAACAGCCCTCAGAATAACAAGAACACTGGTCTCATATACGGGGATTACTACGCTTTGCAGGTACATCTCAGCTTTGCTCGTTGCACTTAACTACATGCTAACCATGTGGCATTTGTACAGGCTGGGAATACCATGTTGAAACTCGGGCTTGCATCGTGTTAACGAAAGGTTGTTACTGGGAAGAATAAATAAAATTGTGTCGCAATCGGAATACGATAGTGCTATTGTCGGGCTGAGACGATCACAATAAGTGGTGTCATCACCAGCGCTTGCTCGCGACACGTGAACGCCCTTAGGGCCCCGTCCTTAGTACCCCTACGTAGCCACCCCATCCTTTTTTGTACCCCTGGTCTCTGTTGCTTGTCCCCGGTTATGCCGGCGAGCGGTTCGACCATGCGTTCTTGAAGTTCGTTAAATATGTATTCCAAAAAAAAAAAAAGCTCGCGACACGTGATCAAACGTAAACCTGCGCCTTCCGTCAGTGTCACTTCGGCTCTCGACCCCGCCAATATCACTAGATTCGCGCTGTTACTATATATTAGTGTCTTGTACCAGAGGATTAAATGCTTTTCTCCTCCTTCGATGTCACTCGGCAAGTCTTCATCCAAAGTCGATTGAGCTTTGGGATAGTTAATCTCAAGCCCATCGTACCTGGACGTATGTGTGCATACTTTGGACCAACATATTTGTGGCCAAACATACTGTCCGGGTTTACTCATTATTATCTCAGACGTTCTGGTCGTTCCTAATCGGGTTGTGCCTCGACTGAGTGACTTGTCTCCTGAGGAAGTCGCTGATGTGTTTTGCACCGTTCAGCAAGTTGGGAACCTCATTCAAAGGGCGTTCAAGGCAGAGGCTTTAACTATTGCTTGTCAGGTATGACATTTTAAATCGTTATGTTCGTATTTTAAATAACGACCGCGCAGGATGGACCCGCTGCAGGCCAGACCGTGCCTCATGTGCACGTACACATCCTACCTCGCCGTTTTACCGATTTTGGTGGCAATAACGACCGAGTTTATCCAATACTTGAGGAGGCCGAAGGAAGATTACCTGACCAACTCCGTTCAGTAACGGATAAGACAAAGGTGCCAGAACCGATCACAGTCGACGACGAGAGCCGCACTCCCCGTACGGCCGTAGAAATGGAAAAGGAGGCCGCCTGGCTGCGAACCCTTTTCTCCAGCTGATCTCTGGATCTCCGCTCCCACAAAGATCTCAGCCATTTGTTTACTTTGGTGCGTTGCATCGAAACACGGGGCTGCACAGCTTTGGAATTCTCATCGTCCTCGAGGCTTTAGTCTAGACGATTATTGCTGTGTTTGACACCCTAATCCCTACCACATGGTAGATGTTGTTGCGGGAACTCCACACGTGTGGAAGGCATGTAACCAGCGTGTGCAATGTATATTTATTAATCCCCTTGAACCTCGGCGAGTCGCACATCTTCCCCCTTCTCCTTAGACTTTTCCTTCTCAAGATGGCCGCTCTGCTTGCTCTCGGCTACACTATGCTTGTCGAGGCTCAAAAGGCCAACGACGCTCACCCACCCACCAACGATCAACAATCAATTTCGGCTACCTCTGCTCCCCAAGCCGACGAGGCGGCCCCAACATGGGCTAGTACCCTCAACGCCATCTTCACTCCCGAGGCCGGGGCTACGCCTAACCCCTCGGCATCCGGTGCTACTCCGTCCCAACCTTCCACCGTCCCAACCCCTCCTGCTTCTCCGCCTTTGCAGGGGAAACCCTCGGTCGTACAGCGCTCTTCCACGAAGGGTGGATCCAGCGGCGATTCGACGCACAGTGGTTCCACTCGGCGGCAGAAAGCACACGCGCCTAAGAAGGATTTAGAGGAGGAATACAAGAAACAAATGGCTAGAGCGGCCAAGCTTATGCGGAAGATGGCGCGTGCTGAGCAGAGGGAGAAGAATGCCCGCTGGAAGGCTGCTATGAAGGACATCTCGGCGGCTCGTGCCGCGGGGATAGATCCCCAGAGCGACAAGGTCGGATGGGACGAGGACAGCGACGAGGAGGACGCCGAACATGCTGATACTACCCTGAAGAAACCCGTGACGGACTTGTCCGCCAAATCCACCGATTCCAATGTCCCTGCTCCTGAATCTGGCGACACGCTCGCGCGCTTCATCCACGCTATGTTCACCAATATGAACCCCTTCGAGGACGCCCATGTCGAGCGAGATGGCAAACCCGTTGCCCCTACTGCCCAGCCGTCTGATTCTCAAACCAAGCCTCCCGCTCCGAAAGCCGACCAAAGTACTGACACCGAGGTACTGCGACTCTTGTCGTCTGCGTCTGCGATGAACCAAGAGACACGGTCCCGCGGTAGCGTCTGGAGTTTCCTCGACCGGCTCACTCCTGGGCGGCCGAAGAAAGGTGGTCCCGAGGCCGCTGAAGGGAGCGTCATGTTCAGCGCCCCCCTGTTCATCACCGAGAACTCCAAGGTCGAGGTTGCCCAGTCCGAAATGCGGAAAGTGGAGGAAGAGCACGAATCTGACTCTGAAGACGGGAAGCCTCAGTCGTCCAAGTTCGCCAACATGGTTACACGGATGGGTATGGACGGGATGTTTGGCAAGAAGAAAGCAAGTGAAGCGAAAGCAGAAGGACCCGAGGCACCCGTGGTGGAGGCCAAGGCCGAACCTGTTGCTCCTGCCATCAAGGAGATGCGAGTTTGGAGGCCCAGTCCCGAGAACATCTCTTTGCAATGTTCGTGGTGGGGGTACCGAATGTGAGTGAGATTTGTTCGATCTGCTGTATCTGCGTACTAATGATCCCAAAGCTACCTCCCGCCGCCTGTGTTGGCAGTTTTGAGCGACCAGAAGCTCGAGGCCGCTAACCGGGCAGCGCTAGTTACCACATCCCTACAGTGGATGATCGACCATATTCCAACGGCACTACTCCCTCCTCAAGTTGGCCTGGTCATGTCCCTGATTCGTGGTATCATTCCCGCTTTGGGCTATATTGGTACGTCGATAATTTCGACTCTTGTAATTTCTGACTGACCGTGCTACCGGTTAGGTGGTTTCGTTGCGTGGTCTTGGAATGCCATTTCTGGCGCTGACAAGGGCGACGGTGTAATTCTAAGCGCTACATGGCTACTCCCCATTGCCCTCATTCCTGGTCCATGGGATATTCCTCCGGAGCCTGTAAAACAGATCGAGCCCGAACCCGAGCCCGAGCCCGAGCCCGAGCCCGAGCCCGTGGCGACAGTGAAGACCAGGCGGCCCCCTATCTCTCGTACCCCCTCTTTTGCGAAGATAATACCGTCTCTGGAAAGAAAGGGATCCACCAAATCTACCGCGTCGCTGCCGGAGAAGAAGGCGACCGACAAGGCGGCGGCCGAGACGAAGCCAATTCCGATCAAGAAACCTACCGAGCCTGCGAGACGTCCATCGGCGGCCGGCCCCCTTCCAACGCCTCCCTCCTCTTTCCCTCGTTCTGCTGCACATCTCTCTTCGCCCCCTCCGCTCGTGAAATCCAAGGAGCCAAGCCAGGATTCCGAGCGCCCAACTCTGAAGAGGAGCACGAGCAAGCTGGGCCTGAACATTGTTTGGTCGGATAAACCTCAAACCGAGGAGCCACAGTCCACAGAGACGGGAGGCCTGAAGAGGAAAGCTAGTTTCAAGCTTCCTATGCCCGACGTCACCTGGCAGCACGAGCGCGAGGCTGCTGAAGCTGAGGCTGCAGCCAAACTCAAAGCTGAGCAGGAGGCCAAGGCAGCAGCCAAGGCCAAGCTCAAGAACAAGTATGCCCAGGCTTTGCTAGACGAGATGACTGCGGAAAAACCCCAAGTTGGCTGGTCTCGTTTCTCGTAATTTAATCCCGGGTTGTAAGGCACCATCCGCCGCTGCAGGTCACCAGTTACTTACGGCGCTGCCATTTAGGTGCACCTTGTCTCTCCGTTGAGCGTACCGATTTATTTATTATACGTAGATTTATCGCATGTAGCTAGATCAGTTATGATTGTTCACTACTCAGCAAAAAATGAATATCTCTATTTCAATGAATAATTTTCTAACTTAACGAATTCAACCGAAAGTAACGAATTAAGAATCACAGTCCTGGGATCCTGTCACGTGATTAAAAGGAGTTGTTTCCCAATGACCACTACAACACCACCGCTCACTTGGCACTAGCTATAATATCGGTAACGGAGAATGGCCAAGGGGAAAACCCTAAACCCAGCGGATGCACATCGTAAGTCCACATAGTTTATGTGGTGAAAATGGTTCATGGTAGACTTGCTTCATAGGCAAAGCGCAACGCGCAAAAGAATTGAAGAAAGTAGGTGTTCTAAATTGTCTGGATGTAGCATTAGCTCACAGCTCAAGTAGAACAAGGAGAACCGTTCCAAGGCTCGTGAGACTGCCACTCTCAAGAAGGACACAAGTGGTTCGTACGTATTGTATAAACGGTGGCGTAGTTCATAAGCTCACAATCATTGTTCGCAGGGATTGAGACAGAAATTCAAGAACTCGAAGGCCTGGGCGAAGCCAAACTCGACCAAAAGCAAATCGCACGACTCAAGGAACTTCGCGCTGAAGTCGAGCGAGTACGCAAGATCAAACAGGACTATGTTGACGCGCACCCAGAACAAGCGCACCTTGTGCGTGGCTTGCACGGACCTCGACGCAGACAAGAACCAAATCCATCAGGCAGTGAGTCTTTTTCATTTTTATCAGAGGGAGTACTTTTATGAATTGGCGTATTTAGGTAGCGCCCCTCTCGCTGTCCGCTCAATTTTCGGCAAAAATGGACTACCGATCCACCCTGAACGCAGTTTGTATTATGATCCTGTGATGAACCCGTATGGCATGCCTCCCCCAGGCATGCCATACGCGGAGAGACGTAAGCTCTGGTTCAACGGACTTGCGAACTATTGTTTACCGGTTTTGCAGCACTTTTGCCGCACGAGATAGAGGAAGACCAACGACAATCTCGATTGACATCAACAGATACTGGCGCTGATGTGGACGCTGAGATGAGCGATGGTAGCGAGGGGTCTGACAGTGGTTAGTTAGATTAGTTAACTTTTTTCTCTCACAATTTACATATCTACAGACGAAGCCGAGTCGGACGAAGACATTGCCATGCCAGCGGGTCCGCCGCCTGACGGTGTCAAAGATGGTGATGACGATTCGAGCTCTGAGGATTCAGACGATGATATTCCGATGCCGCCTGGTCCCCCACCCCCGAAATCAGCTCCACCTCTACCCCAAGGGCCCCCGCCCTCGGCGCTTCCTTTCCCTATGGGTGCTCCGTACCCAGCACCATTCCCTCCGTTCCCTCCTACTTTCTCGCTATACCCAAATATCCCACCTCCCCCGCCCGGCCTACCTATGGGCTTCCAACCTGGATATGTCCCCCCAGTCGCTCAAGCTCCCATGCCGTATCCTCCGCAGATATCCGGGCCTGGGCGAGGACCAAAGCCGCCCCGAGATCGGCAACATATGGAAGCAGCCCGCGTGGTACAAGACCCCTTGTCTGATGTCCCACACGTTACATTTCAAGCCCACCAAGCTCAAAGACACCAATTACCCCCCATGCCGTCACAACCGCCAGCTGGTCTTCCTGCTAAACTAACTGGTGCACCTCAGGCGACTACGTCGGCTACGGTATTTGCAGAGCCAGAATTACGTGACCTCAAGAAGGAGGCGACGGCGTTCGTACCAGCTTCCATGAGGCGAGCTGCGAAAAAGGGCCCCAGTAATAACGCAACCACTGGGCTGCAGATCGACGCCGCCCCTGGGGAAGGAGACGATTCCGGCCCATCAGCCGAGCCTCGGAAGGACCTCATGAGTACGTTAGGTAGTCAGCTGGGGGTCGGAAATAAATCCACCGCGCCGCCCAAAAACGGCCAGGCAGGACAAAGCAAAGACGATTACGACAAATTCCTCGCCGAAGTTGGCTCGTTCCTATAGAATAATCATGCTGGGACGGACGTCGTCATTCTTGTATGTTTGATAGATTTCCGAGACGTGTTTTGTGACTGTTGAGTACATCGAAAGCTAATATTACAGCATTAATCTGCCCAGCAGCCCAAGGCCAGCCGGTATTAAATAACCCCTGAATACCAATATGCCTATCTGCTTTGTGCATATCGGGCTCGGCTAACATTTGACCCATGTCTCTACACCGCATCATATATGGTTATCGCCCCCTCTTCGCCAGTTTATCATACGATCCGACCACACGCTTGCACCCGGTTTGTAATGCACTTTGGCTCATAAATGCTGGCTGGCGCGAGCTCTACGACAGCCAACCCTGGAACCCCCGGAACAGTTACCCGCCACCGCCTCCACTCCACAACCACCATGTCCCCAACTGCTTTACCCGCTATTCCCCAAGACAAGCAGTCCAGTCCGAATCAAGCTACCAAACTCGGCGTGCCTGTGGAGCTCGCCCCACTTACCGGCAAGAGTGCCATCTTGCACCGTACTCCTTGGTGTCCCCCAATTGCCACTTCTGCCGACGGTACGTAATCACCGTATTGTGGATCACTGTCCCGGTCTGACGGACACCTACACCAGGGGTCTACATCACACTAAAAAATGGCACACGGATCATCGATGGCGTTGGAGGAGCGGCTGTTAGCTGCGTAGGAAATGGGCACCCAGTCGTGGTGAAAGCAGTGCAAGAGCAGGTGGAGAAGATGGCATGTAAGCCAATAGACGTACGAAACTATGACCAAAAATTAATCCAGCTTTTACAGATGTATACAATGCACAACTCTCCAACGAACCTGCGGAAGAACTGGCTCGGACCTTGATCGAGACGTCTCCGCAAGGGGCGTTTGAACAGGTTGGATTTTTGTCTGGAGGTACGGGTCTTATATTACCTAGACTCAAGCGACTAAGTGAATTCTAGGATCTGAGGCTGTTGAAGCGATGATCAAATTGGCCCGTCAATACTACTACGAGACGAAGCAGCCCCACCGAACCAATTTTATTGCTCGTCAACTCTCATATCATGGTAACACAGTCTCGACACTGGCCCTTGGAGACCACCCTGGGCGGCGAGTTCCCTACGAGGCCATCTTAGATCATCAAAACTTCCACCATGTTGGACCTGCATACTATCGACACTACGCTCGAGAAGGGGAGAGCGAGGAGGAATATGTACAACGACTAAAAGAGGAACTCGACGCCAAGTTTCAACAGCTCGGCGGTGACACCGTAATCGCATGTATGTGCTGTGGCCTGCGTTCTCTAAGCGATATGCTGACACTTTTGCTAGTTGTTGCCGAGACAGTTGTGGGTGCGACCACTGGTTGCGTACCTGCACCCAAGGGCTATTTCAAGGCGTGCCGAGAGATATGCGACAAATATGGGGCACTATTCCTGCTTGACGAGGTGATGAGCGGCATGGGTCGTAGGTTTTTCAACTAAGTTCCACTATCAGTCTTGTTCACGTGCGCATGTAGGAATGGGCACCTTACATGCGTGGGAGAGCTTTGGTGATGGTGTCGCCCCAGATATTCAAGCCGTTGCCAAAGGGCTGGGAGGAGGGCAAGCAACACGGATTTGCGCCGAAATATAAAATCTGATGCCCATTTTTTCAGGTTCGCTTCAATTGGGGCTGTGCTTGTTTCTCCCAAGGTCGCGAAAGGCATCCGTGATGGAAGTGGATACTGGTGAGCATCTTTGATTTCAATATAGGTAATTTCTGATAACTTGTTTTAGGCTTCACGGACACACCTACCAAGCACACCCTCTCGCATCGGCTGCCTCACTCGCGGTCCAGCGTGTCATTGCATCCGAAAACCTCCTTGAGCGATGCCGTGAACGAGGAGCAGAACTTGAGCGGCTACTCAAGGACGGGCTCCAAGGACCTAACGCTCGTGCTGCGCCATATATCGCTGATATTCGTGGGGGCGGGTTGTTCTGGGGTGTAGAATTCGACATTCCAGGTGAAGAACTCCCGCGCATTAATGCTGCGTACCAAAGGTCCACCGGAGCAGGAGACGAAGTTTCAAGAAATCGGCGGTTTGGCTTGGTGCTCCAGGACAAGACAATGGACAAAGGCCTAGTTGTGATCGCTATGACAGGATCCGTAGATGGGACACGCGGGGACCATGCTATCCTGGCTCCCGCATACAACGTGACCAGCGAAGAGATTCAGAAAATCATCGACCTTCTGATTGAAAGTGTTGAGGAATTGCTGTTTGAATGATTGGCCAGTATCTGAATAACAGCAGCGTCACGAGCTTGTTTGCCTTGGCATGTACAGATTACGGCGTAGCTTCGACTGAAATTGCACGGTTATTTTTAACGCTTACCGCTCGAATGAGGAGAGGTGCAGTGCAGCTAAGCTCCTATCAGTGACTTGACCATGTGCTCTCGGGGTCTATAACCTGGGATTATACCCGGGCTCGGCGTGAGGGTGCAGATCTGCGGTGGTTCATTTTGCCCACGTAAAGTTGCAAGTCAGCAGGTACGTTCTACATAGACTTGTGAGAATAATTCGACCGGTGAAACCCATAACAATGACTAGGCGATCCTCGCATGTGATGTTCCAGACACTCTTCATTTTCTACTCCAGAGGCAGAAGTGCGCGGTTGACAAGAAGTGCGTCAGTGTATAATCCTGCCGGCTTATCGTGCCGAAAATGTTTTGTTTTTCTCCCGAATTCTCGAACACACAACTGAATAGATTACATTGCAAGCCGAGTGCCTACTTGGTTACGAACACTTTGGCAGGAGCTGACGGTGCAGCCAAGCATGTACGATCGGATTACCTCACTTGGAGACACCTGTAATAAGCGGACAAACATGATTTATGGGAAAGGATTGAGCACACGGCTCGACCCCACTCGCGTCTCCTAGAGGTCAGCTGGGCCTAGTTCTAGCAGCTGACCGCCAAGTCCATCATGCATGAACCCATAGCTACGCGAGCTCGACCCACAGCCGATCAGCCCGTGTCGAAACAATACATCGACTCAGCGCGCCGCGTCGGCCAGTCCGGCAAACGACTTGTCACGCATCACTTAGGGAAATGGGCACACAGGAGGTTTAAAAGCGAGCAAAAAGGTGAGCCATTGAAGCACCGCTACTACCAGTTCCATTCTTACTCTCCAATCTTCAGACATGTACAAGCTTTCTACTACCTTTGTTGCGGCGCTCGCGATGGCAAGTGGTGCCAATGCTTGGTTCAGGCTCGCGTGCACCGACCCGCTCGTTCAGGGTGAGCAGCTCGCGCCTTGTCAGAGGTGTTAGACTAACGCAGCCTTTAACGTGCAGAGCGTGTCGACCCTGTTGTCCAGCCGGGAATG
>WSTK01000124.1:0-67763 GCA_019616945.1 Ceratobasidium sp. 414 | reverse complement strand
TTCCGGTTCCACAGTGCGTTTTGACGCGTCGATCATGTAGCACTATAAATATGCATACCAAAAAAAAAAAAAAAAAAATCGATGCGCACGTGATCTCTAGCCGGTGGTCGGCGCTAACCCACACCCGACGTTGACCGCTGCCACTGTCATGAGGGCTATTGGTACAACCGTAAATTGGGGAATTGTACAAGTAAAACCTTGCCCATAGATTATCGCAGTGCAGCTCGAGGACTATACATGAGGAATCCGAAATTTTAGATCTAAGACTGGAGCAACGAAGAGATCAGTGTACTTGATGTATGCATCGCTTACGACTGCCTTCACGCAACGCACACATAACAGTTGCTGCCAACCATAAATTTAGAACAATAAACCGTGATGATCAATTAAGCGCTGTGGCTGCGATCACGTGTGTCTCACCGTTTTCGCCGCAGGATGATATTGCGGCGCGCGATGGCCACAACTAGCACTTATCGAAAATCCAACCGCCACCGGCGACCCCCTCCACCAGTGTTTACCCCGGCACCACCATCCTCAGACTACCTTGCTCTCTCTCAAATACCCTCAAACCACTTATCAACTCCCGAGGATGGCCAACCTCTGCCTCGTAAATTGCTTGTCCTTGACCTGAATGGCACTCTTGTTTTACGATCTCCTAGGATATATGGCACAAGGTTTGTTATGGCTAGACCATATGCCAAGACATTTAGAAAATATGTCTTTCACGGGGCAAGGTACGCTTTGGCCGACCAAGATTAGGTGGGAAATTATCTTATTATAAAGTTAGCCGATTAGACGTTATGGTGTGGTCCTCTGCTCAACCGCATAGTGTCGACTCGATGCTCGACGTATTTTTCGGCTCAGATCGAATCCATTTAGCTGGGATCTGGGCGCGCGATACGTTGGGGCTAGCTGCCGAAAACTACTGCAAGTACTCGCATAATCATGTCTGCCGCATATTCATTGACCCTTTATCACAGCACAGAAAGTACAAACCGTAAAAGACCTGAATATAGTGTGGGACGCCCCTGCCGGATTACCGCCGCCTATCAAGATTACTCCCCCTCCACCAATGGCAGTCTTGACGGACGACCCCACTTCGCTGCCTGGGTACGACCCAACCAAACCTGCGCCAGTGATCAAAACCAAGATCTATACCAGCACCCAACTGATGTCTGTTTTGGTCCAACCTGACGACTCGAACGAGGGTCAGGACCGAACGACCTACTGGTCCGTTCCGGACGTTCGGCCGGGCGATCCGATTCCTGGGCTCACTGGGTCCAGCTCTGACGTTGTTGCCCCAACTTTGCCTGGGCTATATTCTGCGTTAAACACGCTACTTTTGGACGATTCTCCGCTCAAGGCCCATCTACAGCCATACAACAACTTAACGCTGCCAGAGTACACGGCGGATTTGAGGGCGAGAGATATAAAGAGGCGGGACGCACTCGAAGATCTGGCGAGGCCTGCTACGGGAGAAGGGGAAACTGAGAAGGCGGATGGGGGTGCTGAGAACCCCACAGCGGGTGAGTTTGTTTCGTAGCCCGCCCCCCAGCTTGTTCATTTCCGTACCTCAGACCCAGTACCCTCAAAGCAACAATACCCCAAAGGCCTCCGTGCAGCACCATTCGACAAGACGTTGATTGCCGTCATTGGTGTTTTGGACGCCGTTCGGCATGAGTCAAGTATCGTGGGATGGATGCGGGCTGGCGGGATGCGTCCGAGTGCTGAAGAGATAGCACGAGTGTCGGCACTGGTCGAGGAAGAGCAAAAAGAGCAGGAGGTTGAAGAAGAGATTGATGAAGGGCCTAGTGGTGAGGTGGCTGAGGACGACGGGGAGCGGCTGCCGTCGAAGCGGTTGCCTAGTCCTTGGCTTGGGGACCAACAGCGAAGCCCGAAGCGGCCCCGTCAGGAGTCCGGGGCGATGGAGGTCGACGGTGCTTTGCTTGATGCGAAAGCTGTTACGTGGGATATTCGGGGCCAAGCATCCTCTAGCGCTGCCCTCCCTGCTGAGGATCTTCCTTCTCAGCCGACAGATCAGGTTCAACTTTCCCCTATCCGCACCGAGTCTCCCACCATAGACCCTGTTCCCGGCTCCGATCTCACATCTACGTCCATCCCTACGACCTCTCCGAACAACGTTGTACCAGCCGACACTCCCAACGGTACCATCCCCGCTCCAAACTCTTCCGCACCCGCTCCCGCTGAAGATGCCTCAACTCACAAGCCTACTAGACGTGGGCGTCGCCGAAACCGGCAGAAACCGTCCTTTCCGGCGACGCACCCGCTCAGCGCCAACGACTCGTACCCGTTCTTCACAGACGGAAACCCAGATGAGAAGCTATGGTTCCAGGATCGGGACGTTTATACATATTGGGTGAGGCGCGGGCTTTTGGCATTGAACGAGTGTGGGATTGAGCCCGAGGCTGGTGTGGAGGGGACATAACTGGGGGGACGAGGGGTTGACCGAGGTATTTTTAGGCGATCTTTGTGTTTTATTATACGATGTAGGGTTATCTTTTGTGATAGAATTATTTGAACGGTTTTGAAGACTAAAAACACCCTCTGCGCGGGCCGGGGACCCTACTCATGGAAGTTTTTTGGCAACGTAAACCGGCAGTCATGATAAAATGCCATTGGCAAATGCATTCATTCAGTCAGTCAGATAATGTACAGGTATCGCCGATGAACAACCTGGACAAGGCAATCGCCAACGGAAACAACCGTATCAAATTCAACACGAGGGTATAATCACATTCGACAACGTGGCGCAAGCACGCTTTATGTGCGCATACAACCACGCCCTCGAGCACCTTCGCTGCTCGCAAACTTCCACTTTCAGTTGCAGGCGGCCACCTCGCAACATGTACCATTCGGTGGTAGAGTTCGAATTGAGATTTTATTATGAATGCGAGAAAGACGAAAACATGTACAGGTAGAAATTTTAAAACTCAGAGGGTTGAAAAGGTCCGGCTCCGCGTGATCAAGCGTTCGATTTGAGGGGCTACAAAGTTCTAAAGAATGCCAGTCGTTAGCACGGGGGAAACCGCCAAGCGAACCACTTACATTTCGTGGAGCTCGGACCAGTATCCAGGATGTTCGTTTGCTTCTCCCCTCAAGTCGCTTGTCACTTGGACAGCCCACCCGCTTGTGCAGACAGACGTGTGACCACCCCACCAGAGCCATAGTGCTCGGCGAGACCTCTATCGATCCACAGGCAAGTCTGGTCGACGTTACCAGTCCGTCGCAGTCATTTCAGCGCAGCCCACACACATTGTGTGGACGCATGACCTTAAGCAACGGTCACTGGCCGTCCGACTCGGACTTCCGCTCGGCGCCGACGAGACACCGGCCGCACCCCCGAGCTCGAGTACAAGACCTACCAGGCGCACAGAGGGCGTCCCAGCGTCGGTCAAGGTCAAGCCCGGTCCGTGCTTGATGGTCGGGACTGGTGCGACGTTTTGTCCAAGCCGAGTCGCCGGTCCGGGTCGCACTGATCACGAGGGCAACTGGCAGGGTTAAGCACAGCGCAGGATGCAGGCGGACCAAGGACCGACGGCCGGGTTAAAGGCGAGCGGTGCACAGGTGGAGACGAGGGCTGTATAATTGAGTTAGTAGGTTTTATGAGTGATAGAGGGAAACGAGCGTACCGATTGGTGAAGTGAGCGAGCATGTCCCGGTAGGTGAAGAAGAAACAACTATGAGAGTAGAAGATATGAGAATAGAGGGTGCGGGAGCAGAAAATAAATAGAGATAAAGATAAACGAGGCCACGATGCAAGAAGAGATTTGAATGTGGTGTTATTTGAGGTTATTTGGTTTCGGTTTCGGTTTCGGTTTCGGTTTCGGTTTGTGTCTAGGTTTTAGTCTTGTCGATGTAATCTGGCGCATGACGCTTGAAGCTGAGAGAGACCCGTCAACTACCGCTGGGCGTATATAAATTCCGCTTGGAAACGTACCATGAGTGGACGAGTGTCCAGCAAAAGAGTCGATGGTTGTGGGTAATGTCGAGCAAGTACAAAGCTTCCGTTCCAAAGTGACTTCGTAGTCGAAACTAACAATATGTTAGCGAGGGTAAGTCAAGGACAGGAAAGCTTACGATGAGTAGAGCGGCAGGCCGCAGGGAGAATGGTCGGGTTGGTTCCAGATAGGGGTTGACGGTCGCTGAGTGGGTATGAGCTGGTGCGTCAAGTCGTTGAAAAGGCCGTACCTTTAGGCAGCGCGGGCACGAACCATCATGACATTGAGGTGAGGGTGAAGGGAGTTCATCGAGTCTGGGTTGGTATGGGGTCAGTGGCAACCGCCAGGCTGAAATAGGTCGCTCACCAGAATGACCCGCGAGCACGTCCAAGGAAGATTCATGAGACGGCGAGTGCGAGTGTGGTTCGGTGCATCTTGCAGTGGGGGCGGGTGGGGGCTAGGACCATAGATGTAGACGGGGGTGGTGGTCGAGAGGAGGATTTTGCTCTCGAGTCTCTCCCCCGGGCTGTTTTTATACCCCTGAGCAGCGGTCTGTGCGCTCCAGCCCCTATCTCACCGGGCTTGCTCCATCCCCAGTGGCTTGGCCTAAATCTTCGGAGCGGTCTTTGTATGCAACAAGCATTCGCCATTTCCTTATGAGCCAAGAACACGCTGGCGGAGCTACGTCGACACGCCGTTTTTGCTAAAGGGAATGGACCGCATCAAAAGCGACGAGCCGCAAAAGAGGGAAAGACAAGCGAGTCTACACCTAAAGGCCGAGTTGGCCAAGGTCACCGTTGCTGGTGAATCTCCGACCCGCCCCCTGTCCCGGACGAGCGGACTTTAAGCGCCACACCTCGATTTAGGAGCCTGCCGACACATGACCCCACATCGTGAATGGTTCATTACCATAGTAGTTAGAGTTATAGTAAGTCGTTATATCGCTTAGTTCCCTGGATACGCCTACCACAAAAGGTTCCAATGGCGCACGCGGCGTCTCTGCTGGGTGTCGGGATATGTTTATATATGTTTGCGAGCTGCGCCGCATATGCAACCGGATATGTACAAATACCCAAGGTGGGACTCTATATTTTCCAGACGAGCGGCACCAAGGGAAGAGGGACAATTCATACCGCTTGACATTTCCGACATACGAGAAGTCCTGACCCAGCCATTGCACGAAACTGTCGAACGGTGTCTAACTAGAACACACCCCATCTCGCCCTACATCCACATAACTTCCCTCGACAAGCATCTCAACGCCAGACTCGCGCTCTCCAGAACATCCTCTAGCCGCTCCAGGTCCGAGCCCAAATCTCGTCCGAAAGTTGGACAACGCGCCTCGCAACCCGTTTGCCACAAAACCGAGCTGAAGCGAGCTGTGAGAAAGGGGCACAGATGGCTGTTGGATGGCCACGTCCAAGCTCCGGAAGAACTCTGTCTCCTCCTCCAAGTCCATACACTCGTTCTCGTCCCCCATGTTAAACCGCTCAAGCCCCATTGTAGCGAGATTGACGCATGCATGCTGGTCGACTACGAGGGTTTGTTGATTCCGAAGTGGAGTGAGGTGGGCGAACCGATCTCCGTCGCATGTGTACTTGGAGATGTAGCATGACGGACGGTGAGTGGGGAGTCTAGGACGGTCGCCGTAGATACCACGAGCTCTGTGGGTAGAACGAGTAGCTGAAATACTAGACTCGTAGTGATTGGAGCTGTGCTCAGCCTGAAGCTAATGGTAGTTGAGCGCGAGATTTACATGCTGCGACAGCACTGCGACATACCTCGGGGGATTCGACGACGTGTTTAGGTGGTTGTGGGCGCGGTCCCTTTGGCTTGGGGGTCGGACGAGGAACTCTCATACGTCTGGATTCTGGGGCGGCGAGAAGGTAGATGTGGGTGGGGGAGCTAAGAGGCGGAGACATTCCGAGATGAAATCCTGGCAAGGATATCTCGGTGGATGGTGAGGCATCCTCGCTGTAGATGCTCTACGATGGTCGTTCAGATATGAGCACGCCGCATCCGAGAAGTACTAAATATCTTACCTTCGTTCCCCACAGATCCTCTTCGTCAACGACCGGAGATGTTGTGGTGGAGCTCTCAGAGGTGGTATTCATGGTGATAAAGGCAGGAATACAGCAATAAGCCGCTGGGGTGCAGGATGGTGGTTTAGTCGATGGTGCTCCAGCCATCCCTCCCCATCTTATATGACGTACATCATGGTCCAGTAGTTATGGTCTGTTAAATGTTAGGCAATATAGCAGAGGCGAAAATAGAACCAGCGGGACCAAGCTGGCTATCTGAGCCACGGCAATTCAGTCAGCCACGCAAAACATACTCACGTGACGGGTCATGCAACCCAGCGCGGATAGAGTGGCCTCACCTACCTGCCTATGCGATGTGAAAGGTGGAGGGCGAGCACAAGCTGGAATTTAACCTATTTACTACAAAGTAAGATCAAGAATTTTTTACTAGCGACAATCAGAGAATGCAAGGCATTGGGGACAGAGATAGAGACTGACAGTTCATTGAACTTTGAGTGTCTCTGACTTTTCAGCCATGTTGTGCGCTATATGACCATTCGCTGCTCGCGAGACCCTTGCATATACACGACTTGCTTCTTTTATGATGACAGTGCTCCGCTCTTTCTCCCTCTCTGAACGCGTAAAATATGCGTGTATGCGCACGTTTCCATCGCTTGTAGTTTCAGCACCCTCCAAGTCCAATTGTCTTGCGCAGCGATAACTGCTCTCATGTCTCTGGTGATTTTGCATAGGAGTATCGCCGTTGATCTTGATGCACGAGCCGAATTGGTACGATTTCAGTCCCAAGATACCGCTCTGAATACACCTAGATTCCGTGCTGTTGCGCCAAAGATTTCAGCGGCCATGCATATGAATCACATTTTCCTTGCTGGTGACGCTCGTAGTCTAGCGGAGTAGGTGGGAGTTCTCGGCGTGGTTTGCCATCAAGGATCAACTAGACGCTCCCAACCTCACAATTACGGGAGCGTATTGAGGATTTGATCTATGGGAGCTTTGGTATTCTCGATTAAAAAAGGAGCATTGCTCGAATGTGGTGGAGCTCGAGCGCGTGGTGCTGGCGTGTCGTCACCTGCGAGGTTTATTACACATTTATTGAGTCCTATCATTTAAATGTTAGGCGTGACTGCTATTCGCCTGTATATGAACTCCATGAGATCGTGACCTATGGGTACCTGGCGGTGTGGTTTGCTCTTGGTACGGAGTAGTACTTGTGGTGACCAACATAACCAGCATGGGCCTTGTTGCGTGGTTTACTGTGGGGTATATATATATCCGAAGATAAGTGTACATAGGGGGGATATCCGGCCTGTGACTCTTCTACGAAAGGGGTAAAGTGTAGTTGGTCTCTTGGATGCGGTTTGTTTCCAAGTAATTTATTCACCAATTAACGTGACCTGCCCTGAAGCAAGGACAAATTTTGGAATCATCAATCAAACGTCCTTAGTGCTCCCGCCGACGGCCAACCCATTGCCCAAGGTCATCTCCGTCACCTTTCCTGCTATCCTGAAGTGGGTTGTGCTAGGGCAGTACTAAAATTTGTATGTGAGCTTTCGGCTGGATAATTTAATGTATTGTTGATGGTGATCTGTTATAGCTTCGAGGCACACGCTACAAGCCTGCGATGTGAGAGACAACGAACACAGTGCCTTTGGTGATATGCTGAAAAGGACTACAGACCAATTGATTGTTATATATCTCGTCCAACGATCAACCAGCATTCCGAGTTCATAGTCGCTACGGACCGGTACGTCTCGCCATGATCTCATTTACTTTGTGGCTGATCATAGCTGTAGACTTTGGACTCTACGATAAAGATATCCATCGACCAAAAATGGCTCCTTACACTAAGCCAGAGGCCGTCTTGAAGCAGGCCGAGGGCCTGCTCTCCGTGGGTCAGCAATCGGCCGCGCTCCAGTCGCTCACGGAAATGTTCTCCTCGAAACGGTTTCGAAGCACGCCAATAACCTCCCTCGAGCCCATCGTCATACGTTTCCTCGAACTCTGTGTCGACCTGCGCAAAGGCCGTATCGCCAAGGAGGGTCTCATGCAATTCAAGAACGTCGCTCAGAACACATCTGTCGCGAGCATTGAAACCGTCGTCAAAAAGTTTATCCAGCTTGCCGATACCAAGGTTCATGAGGCGCAAGAAAAGGCCCATCAGCTCGCGGCCGTCGATGATGTAGACGATCTCGAGGCGACGGAGACGCCCGAGAATGTGCTGCTAAGCGCAGTCAGTGGCGATCAGAACAAGGACCGAACCGATCGGGCAGTTGTCACTCCCTGGCTCAAGTTTTTGTGGGAGAGCTATCGGACGGTGCTTGAGACGCTCAAGAACAATGCTCGTTTGGAGGCGATCTACCAGGTTTGTGTGATCGTACTCTATCCTTCCACTCTGCCATTTACACTTTATTTCCAGAAAATCGCTGCTGCTGCATTCGGGTTCTGTCTCAAGCACACTCGCAAAGTCGAATTCCGCCGTCTCTGTGAGACTCTCCGGCTTCACCTCGGAAACGTCGCTAAATACGTAAACCAAACCCACTCGATCAATCTCGCTGACCCCGACACACTCCAACGCCACCTCGATACCCGTTTCGCCCAACTTAATACCAGCGTCGAACTCGAGTTATGGCAGGAAGCTTTCCGCTCCGTCGAAGACATCCACAATTTGCTCACCATGGCCAAAAAAGCGCCCCGGCCAGCGATGATGGCCAACTATTACGAAAAGCTCACCAAGATCTTCTTGACGAGCGGGAATGCGTTGTTCCATGCTGCTGCCTGGGCGAGGTACTATTCGGTTTTGCGTGCGGCTGGTGGAGGTGGGAAGACGGAAGAGGAGATGAGCAGGCTGGCGGGTCAGGTCTTGGTCAGCGCTCTTGCGGTACCCGTGGGTATTGAAAGTGAAGAGGAGTCTGCGGCGAGTCGTCGCAATAATGCTCGTTTGACTGCACTTTTGGGGTTATCGAAGGCGCCCACTCGGTCTGGACTCTTGAAAGAGGCTGTATGTTGGATCTTGTCGAATGCCTCTTCTTTAATCTCATATATTGACTTTACAGCTCGCTCGAAATACGCTCAAACTATCCCCCACATCCGTCCGCTCCCTGCATAACCTGCTCGAGGTCACGTTCCAGCCTTTGACTCTATGCGCTTCTGTTGTGCCCATCGTCACCGAGCTTGCGCAAGACCCGTCCTATGCGCCCTACCTACCCCTCGTCCACCGCGCCGTCCTCTCTCGGCTGTTCAGTCAACTCTCGGAAGTGTATAGCTCTGTTCGGATCGCACACATATTCGAACTGGTCTCACCCCTCAATGCAAATATCACTCCTGAGACGCCAGGACTAAACACCGAGGCGCTTTACACGCCCGAGCGGATCGAATTGTTCGTAATGGGCTCCGCCAAGCGTGGCGAACTCCGCGTGCTCGTTGAGCACATCGAGGGGAATGTCACCTTTATCGAGGATACCCTCCCGCGCACACGTGTTTCGGAACTGGCCAACGCCCTGCACACAAGTTTGCTCAAGATCAGCCCTCCTCCGCCGGTCGACGCCCAGGAAAATTTTGCAGCACTCGTCGCTGGTGCTCAGGAGGACCGACGTCGATTGCTCATCCAGCGCGCGGTTGTCGCGCGCCGACGAGAGTTGGTGAGTGAGCTGCAGGTGCGCAGGGACCGCGAAGAGGCGGGCCGACGGGCGGACACGGCGAGGAAGGAGAGGATCGAGGAGGAGCAGCGGGCGCAACAGGAGAGGAGGGAGCGCGAGAGGGCGAGGGTACAGAGGGAGATTGAGAATGTGAGGAAGGAAGAAGCGAGGAAGCTTGCGGACCAGCTCAAGGCGAGGGGGAACCTCAAGGTCGCCGAGGAGGTGGGCAAGGTCGTTTATGGCATTTGGGCTGGTATTGATTTGATTTTGGTAGGAACTCGAGGGGATGGATACGACGAAGCTTATCCAGCTTCAAGTTTCTCAGATCGACCGAGAGAAGAAAGAGCTCACGGACAAACTGCGCATCATTTCGAAACGAGTCGACCACACTGAACGTGCGTTGCGCAAAGCCGAACTTCCGCTCCTCGCCGAAGACTATGAACGCCAAAAGGCGGACGACAAGGCTGCACACGAGGCTGCTGCTGCTGCCACCATCTCCACTGCAGAAGAGAATCACCGCGAGGCGGTCGAGACTAAGCGCCGCCTCTCTCGCATGATAGACGACTACAACGCGCGCAGGATTGCGATCAATGGCCAGCGCGAGGAAGAGCTACAGAGGAAGAAGGCGGAGATGAAAGTCAAAGTCGACAAGGCCAAGGCAGCGCGGAGGGAGAAGGTGCTCAAGGAGCGGGAGGAGGCGAGGTTGGCAGAGGAGGCGCTCAAGCAAGAGGAGGAAGGTGGGGTGCCAATTTTTGTTCCGGTGTTTGGAGACTGACTGAAGTGACTTTAGAGCGTGCGGCAGAAGAGGCTCGATTGATAGAGGGTGGGTGTCCCTCTTGTATATTTTATTATACCATATTAACACCCTTGCAGAGCAACGTTTGGCCGAGGAAGCGAAGCGCGCCGAAGAAGAAGCGGTAGTAGCTGCTGCTGCTGCAAAGCGCGAAGCCCAGCTCGAGGCCAAACGCAAAGAACAAGAGGCCGCCCTCGCGAAACTCAAGTACGAAGAGGAAATCCTCGAGAAGCGCCGCGCAGAGCGACGAGCCCAGGCCAGCGGCCCAGCCGCGTCCGCGTCGCCCAGGCCCAACGGTGGAGAGCCAGATGTCTGGCGCAAGCGCCCTGCCGTTTCGGCGACCACGACTACGCCGCCCTCGGGGCCAGGCTCGCCGGCCCCAGCGCCGGCGTCAGGTGCAGGTGGGAAGTGGGTCCCCCCAGCAAAGCGCGCCGTCGCCGAGAGTCCAGCTCGGATTGGGAGTCCTGCACCACGCACACCGGCCGTGGGTGCGCCTGCCTCTCCATCTCCCGCGGCGACTCCCGCAGCGACTCCTGCTGGCCCTTCGGGTGGAGGTTGGCGCGCACGCGAGGCGGCCAGGACCTCAGGCTCGCCTGCGCCAGCTGCTCCGACGGAACAACCCGAGACACCCGACACGCCCGCCCAGGACACCGACGGGTTCACAACCGTACAGTCAGTACCCAAGTGGAGGCCTAGTCGAGGCAGGGGAAGCGGTTTTGGGTCTATTGGGCGGTCGTAATAAAATTTAACATTTTTCATTTTTCCCATGAACATGTCCATCCTCATCCCTTTCGTATGCATGCGTGATGTGTATTGATATATTCATGAATCTGATCCTTGAGGTACCAAGTGAAGTGATAATCATACGATAAATTATGTGAATCGATTCCTTTGTACAGTGCATACCAAAGTGATTGAAGTCCAAGGATAGCAATCTAAGGTCTATGTAACGGGGAACAAACGCGTCTACTCGCGGGTGACATCCAGTTCGCCCAACTCGTCGTGCTTGGTTTCACCCGCTGCTTGAATAATATCTAGTAATTTACCCAAGTTAACTAACTGTACGAAATTAATGGGAGTGAGATGACCTACCTCCCCAGATTGACGGTCTTCGAGACACGGAAACAGATGGGTCCGAGAAAAACCGGGACAACCGGTCTGGAGAAGATCGGTCTTGAGAAAATCGAGGTGAGATTCTATTGCAGTCCTGGTCAACTCTAGGTTTATTATGAAAAAATCGTGCTTACGGAGACGTAGTAATGTCCGCCGAGAGCATACTTGTGTCGCTGCGCTGGCGCTGGTGTCCGGTTCCAGCCGCTGGCGTACTCGTCGCCTGGGCGTTTGCATGCCAAACATGATCTGTCGCATCGTCCTTGCTCCAGCGGGACTCGAAACTCGAGCGAGGCGAGTTGAGATTCGACCCAGCAATGTCTTTTGAGCTGCCTGGGGGCGGGCTCGGGAGGCCCTCAACAATGATAGCCGGTACACCGCTCCGGATGCGTCGCTCCACTTCGAGTTGCTCCCGAATCTGGAGGTAGTTTCTCCGGTGGTAGACCATTTTCAACGTGGACCGCACTCTGTCTAGGTTCATCAGCTCCGTGACGTGCTTGGTAGTAATCTTTCGTCTATGTCCCTCCACAACCCTTCAAATAAAAGAGATCAACGTTACACCAGCAAGCAACTGTGCAGAATCTTACGTCAATGCCTCGTCGTCGTTTATGAGCCTATAGTGGGCAAGCAGCAGAAGCATGTTTGTGAACGAGATCCCACGCGGCTCTTCTGCGACGATGCGAGCTTCGTGCAGAAGTCGATTGTACGTTTGTCGGCGCGCCCGGACTTGAGTATAGTCAATGCCGTTGAGGATAGCGTTCAATCGCCTCATGTTCAGCGGGACTGGGATATCCTCGCCAGTGATAGTCGATCGGTAAATGAGTGGGTGGTTCATCTTTGTGGCCTGGACCAAACCCTGAGGGCTGAGTTCTTCGGGGTATAGACGGATCTCAAAGACCCCTTTCAGCTTCTGTTGTGCACATGAGTATATCTAAAATCGCAAAAAGCTTAGAAGGCTGGTACTGACCGAAAAGAAAGCCACTAGCTTGCTCCGAGGGATATACCCAGTCCTGTCAGGGTCGAATTCTGCCCACACCTTCTTGAAAGACCGCATCTCCTCTCGCGTAATTGACATTTCGCCCGATAGTTGGAACACATAACTGAAGTTCTCGACGACCACACCGGTAAACATGTTGACGAAAATGTACTAAAATATGCAGTTGAGAGTGTGGGGGAGGACTCGCTGCATGGTAACGCACCATGCTCAGGATATTCCATGCAATGAACAAAAAGTACGCCCAAGCGGTTGAGCCACAGTCCGAGTCGGGCTCCTCGAAAGAGGAGTTCTGACAACGAGGATATTGGACCGTACTGGGGAGACGTGATTAGAGCGAATCGACCCATCGCCTACCTGAAACTCACTAGTCATGCATATACTGATTCCAACCCTCCCCGGTGCTCATAAATGCTCTAAATTCAAAACAAGTTAGTAAAGTAAAGGCCAAAACGGAGATGGCCTACAGCATTAGTAGAGCATTCCCTGCACCATATTGGTTAGTAAAAGTAATATCAGATAATGGGGTCGGCTCACCGAAACTCGAATAGTTTTGATTGTGATTCTCGGCGGTATCCCAACGAGTCAAAGCAAACACTTCCACAAACACGATGGCAAAGAACACAAACAAAGTGAGCCAAAATATAAAAAGGTTGAAAATTGCGGGCAGCGAGGAACTATGAAGGAAAATGATTAGTCAAGCACAATTAAAAGCCTGTATACACTGACACAGAGGTCTTGAAGAGCTGGTTGAGGTTATCGCTTTTCTGGACGAGCTTGAACGCAATGCTAACGAGGAATAACTTTTGCAACTGCTCGATCGCAAAGCCTGTCGACCCAAAGATCATCGGAATGCCGGTTGCGAAGTTGCCTGTGACAACAACGATATCGAATAAATTCCACTCGTTGGCCTTGAAACTTTTCCATCCAAGTCCGCTTAGTCGGATGATAATGTCCATTGCGTAGACCAGTGTCACGAATAGAAACACAGAATCTAAGGAGCGTGAGTGGGATTCTTGGACGGTTGTATCAACTCACTTCGTAGGAAGTCTGTGAACGAAGAGTTGCTGAAGGTTTGCGACCTACCCAGTTACATCAGTAAACAACTTCAGGCGGTAGTAATGTAGGTAGCAAACATACATTAATACCAGTATATGAAATACATAGAACACCGTCATGAATCTGGACCAAAACCCGTGTTTTCGCACAGCCCGGTCATAGCACCACTGGCGAAAAACGCCATGAGGCCGAGTTCTAGGACGCTTAGACGGCCTCTGTCGTTTGATAAGCTTTTGCAGGTCGATCCATTGCCGTTGCTCGTTAGTTAATAGTGCCATTCCGGAGCGAGTCGAGAAGTTGCCAATAATAATACTAGAAACACACCCAATTAAGCGGCAAAGCCCACATCCAAACGACCAGCTTACCTGACGAAGAGCGTCAAGATAACCACCGCACCCATGAGGTTGTACACCACGAAAAAAATGGCGTTGACTTGGGTAATGTTGTGCCCAGGCTGCTGGTCGACGCCCTTCAAACCAAGTGCAACTACCAACACATCAATCCACCCTTCGAGCGAAACAATCTCAAACAAGATCAGAAGAGACGAGCCAAAGGTATCGAAGGAAAATGTGGTCGAGGGAGATGGCGAGTCCCACGAACGAGGTGCCAAAAACCCCAAACTATTGTCGACCGGCGTACTCAGATATTCCCCGATACAATCTGCTTTTCCGGCAGCATCACCATCGTTACAAAGGTAAAAGCGGTTGGCGAAAATATTGAGACCCCAGCAAGCGTACGGGAGCATGTATAACATCGCGAGGAGAGCAGCTTCAAGGATCAGACCAGCACCGGCGAAAAGCACCGAGTAAAAGGTTTCGCGTACCCTTCCAATGAGAGTGATTAGCCTGAGCGCGCGAAATGCCTTGAGGGAGCGAGTAAGACGACTGATTCCACCGATCACAACTATAGAGGTGACCACGTTGGCTAGCAAAGCCCCCAAAATCAAGAGGTCAACCAAATTCCAGGTGCTGAGGATGTATGCATTGGGCGTGAACGCAAACCCGTCTGCAATAATCTTGATTAAAAATTCCAAAACCAGTACCAGACCAAAGGTGGCTTCCGAGATGTCGAACCAAGCGAGATGCAATCTATCTGTGGCCGCGAAGTAGTTGCGTCGGTAAACTGGGGTGGCCACGGCCGCGATACATATGCCACCTATAACCACGAGCAAAATAACCAGCTGGAAGAAGGATTCGCGGACGGGAGACGTGGGTCGCCCAAAGATGCGCTCTCCATTCGGCGGCGTGACGAGCGTCTGGCAAAATCTCCGTACCGGATTTTCTTGAGAAAGAATCCAAAACGGCTTGTCAAATGTTGGGTGAGCTTTGATAAACGCCGCTCTCCTGGCCCTTTGTTCGCGAGCAAACTTGATATCATCTGGAATCTGGTCCGGGTTCGTCGCCGATAGGATTTCGCTATTTAAAGACAATTTTTCAGAGGAGGCGAAAAGCGCGAACGAGTCTAGCTCACAGGTGGCGTTCAAGCTCCAAGGTTTCCTCTCCCCCGTACGTCGGTCGACGTCGTGGTCGCACAGGCACTAACGGGACATCCTGAACGGACGGAGCAGGATCGAAAAACTTCCTCAGAGTGGCAATTGCGCCTTTTGGGGTGTCTTCGTCGCTACCATAAGACTAAAGGCAAGCCAGATACTGGTTAGCCATGTGTTTCAAATACAAAAAATCGCTTACCGCTTTGCGCGCATGTGTTCTTGAACGCCGTATTCTCTGGAGCATGGACTTAGATCTGCCTATGGTACCGTCTCTTTCGGTCGCCGCTCCGTCCGCCTCAGACTTAACAAATCGATAAGGGTTCCAACGCTCCATCCACTCCAAACGAGCCACTCTGGGCTGAAGTCTACGCTGATATGCAGCATCCTGTTCCTGCCGTTTCAGGTCTTCCGCGACCTCGAAGTTCTAGTATTATATATCGTGAGCACGCGCGAAATAGTTATTTTTACCTAGCGTAGACTCGTACCTCTCTTATGACGGCAATAAACATCTGTAACAGGATAACTATATTCTCCCATGAGACCAACTTTACAACATCCAGTGTAAAATCCTGACTCACAGTTGGCAAACAAGAACCACCCGCACAAAAATATTGCGACAATAGCCGCTTGTTGGTACTGAACCTCGGACGCAGCGGCGTTGTACAAGATAGTCGTCCAATTTTCTGACGAAAATATCTTGGACAAATATAATCAAAATTTGCTGCGACATGAGCAAGTTCAAGCCCCACCTGGTACATCCCAAGGAAACTCAAGGAGATTTGAGCATAATTCATGTCGGTGTCCTCTGGTAAGTCGCCTCGTAACAGTTGCACAGCAACGAGAGCCGCAATATAGTTTGTCAGAAGAAGGAAAAGAACCATGTTGGCCAATCCAGTCATGTTGCCGAATACACGGAGCTTTTCAATGCGCCAGATGAGCAGCTGGATATAGCTCAATTAGGTGGTACGCACCAACAACGGCCGCATACGAGGCATCACTAGAATAACCCTGTAGAACCGAGCGAGCTGAAATATCGTAAGCCAAGGATAGACGCCAGAATCCTTGATCAGAGGGATTTGAATGATGGTAGAAGCGATTGCGAGCGTCAGGTCTAGGTTGTTATTCTTTTTTGAAAAGAATTCGCGCCAGTGAGGAAGATATCCAATCGCCCGCCACACGACGTCAACATCGAATGCCATCGTCAGAACGAATTCAGCCAAGTCTGATGGTCGTAAGCGGGGCTAGAAACAAATGAACGGGGGATATTTGCACTAACCCAACTTCGTCAGGTACTCCGGAGAAGAGCGTGCAGTCTTGGACGCTTGCAGCCCAAAGCTCAAGAGCACGAGAGCGACCCAGAAGTAGTGGATTGGCGGCCATTCATACCACACTCTGAGCACGCTCGGGGCTTTTCTACGCCATCCTTTCTTGTCCTCCTCCTTCTCGTCTTCTTCCAGGCTAATAGGTCGATAATCAGAAAAAACGCTAGGCTTGTACAAGCTCAAAACACTCACGCAGTAGCTCCAAAAGCACTCTTCTTCGTCTCCACACGAATCACCCCGAACATATTGGTGATCACAGCGACGAACAAATTAATCAACCAGAAGTTCAAAACCTGATATGTAAATAACTCAGCCGAAAATCCCCACTAACCGCGTGTAAAGGGTACTCACCACGATGCAAACAATAAAAAAAGCGAACGAGATATAAAAGTCCGTGTCCATCATCTGGTACATGACCGGGGACCACGTATTTGCCGAGGCAACGATAACAACTTGCATTGATGCGAGAACGAAATTGTCAAAGGCCTGCGTGCCGTTCTGAGGATTATCTAAGGCTTCGGCGCATATTTGTCCTAGAGGGCATGTAAATCCTTTGGGTTCTGACGTTATGTTCCCGCCCGAGTCGACATATCCGATGGTTCCGAGAGTCGCTGGATCCACCCACCCACCACAGCTTTGTGACAAGTGGACCCCATTAGCAATGTCGGCAGTTGTATCCGCTAGCGTGCAGGTGCTCCAGGTTAAAAATAGGATTATGAAAACGGGGTTTTGATCCTCACCAATAACGCATGTTCGGCGGAAACTCCCTTTGAATGACTGTACTCCCACAATCCTGCAAAGCATCTCATGAGACAAACAAAATGATAAATATATACTCACTCACGAAAATAAAACAATTGCGAAGAGTACGAAAAGCGTAACCCGTGCGAGCAACGGCCCTGCCCGTTTCAGAGAGTGCATGATGGTCTATTATACAAAATCAGTATACAAGGGCAGATTGAGGAGCTTTGCATACTCACAGATGTACCCTTTGTCACGGCCAACAGTCTCGCCGTTCTCAGCACGCTTAGAGCCCTGAAAACGTAGATATGTGCGTTCGGTTGTGTTTCCTTTCCAGAAACAGCAAGACCAAACATGATCCAGAACGCGCATACAGCGACAAAGTCGGTTCTGTTCCACGAATGTCGCAAGTAGGTACTGCTCTGTTCCGCCAAGATGCGTTGCCGGGCGACAGCAAGCTGGAAGGGTGTGTCGGTTGCGTGCTGTAAATGCCACGTTCCGCTCGAAGATTGCACGTGTTGTGTGTGAGGCTGAGGAGGGTACTGGGGCCCAGGTGTAGCCGGATGCCCCAGCTCGGGTTGGGAGCGAGACCCATGTGCAGCTACCAGATTGACCTGAGAAACTAGCGCAAAAGAAAGTGTTGCCTTTTGACCCGTCCCTTTATCGTTGAGAGCCGTCGTCGAATTTGGCGCAGTCCGGGCATAGGGAGTCCGTTGCTCAAATACCTTGCGGCGAACTGAGCGTGCCCGAGCAGCAAAGTTGTCGCCCGGCGCAAGATCTCGGAGCCAATCTCGGACGCTAGAGGGCTTGATTTCTGGATCCAACACGAAGCCGGAGACAATTATTCGCGCAATCATTTCAACGCTGAACCAAACAGTATAACCATCAGTCCAAGGTGGACCGAGACTTGGCGAAATGACTTACGTGAAGATACAGAACAGCACGAATAATGCGTAATCCTCCCATGTCTTGAAGTACCCATCTATACGCTCGAAAACATACACCGACCTCCAGGCCTGTGTCGTAAGAAACACCGCATTTGCGAAAATAAGCACAAGAATAATAGGTTCTGTCCAGCTACCCAAGTCCTTATCCAATCAGTACTAGAATGCACCCTAGCGGACGCCGAAACACTTACGTCCACAGAAGCGCACTCCGCATCACCTGCCGCAGCCGGCTATCTGGGCCGAACACGCCCAACGTACGCCCACGAAGTGTCATATGACGAGTGCGGTCGAGTTCGTCCTCGGGAGCAACCACAGGTTCTGGGCTAGTTGCCCCTACCTCCTTGTCTGGCGTTAAACGCGACACATCTTCCCTCTCACGGTCCGGTGTGCGTGGAACAGGTTTGTCTTCTAGCTGAACGCTGGCAAGGTTGACCACGCGTAAGCTGACCCGGCGGATATGCTTGGACACTGCCTTGAGGGTGGCGCTGCGCATTGGGGACGTTCCCGAAGTTCGGCGAGGAATTGACGGGCCAGCCGTTCCCCAAGCCGCACTCTGGTCCGCATCATCTTGTTCTATGGACTCCGTATCTCCACGCCAATGCGGAGCCGCGGCACTTGTAAGGCGGGTAGAATCGTCAATGTCAATGGGATAGTTTGTCGGAGAGTCGATCGACCCGACTGAGCGCGAGGGATGATGGGAATAGATCGAATTGTAGGTTATCTCTGGTCCATCCACAATGCTTTGTGTGTCGAGGTGTCCAACGTCCGGGTCCGTCCGACCAAAATTAGGGGAAACCTCGAATGTAAGAGGATCAGGAGCGGCCCGGTTCCAGCTGCTGCGGCGCGACAGTCCCTCCGAGGAACTTCTCCGAGGACCAACAGGCGAAGGTTGCACAGAATTTGAGACCGCTACGACCTCGGTTACTATTCGTTGGGGACTTCGGTCTCTAGTAGGGGTACGAGGAGGAGCCATACGCTAGAGAAATCAAGTCTATTTAGCAAGAACCTGGGCAACAAAGGAGCTATAGCTACCTTCCCCTATCTTAACTTCAACCCAATTAGCCGCAAAGGTCAGAACGCACGTCGCGTAAATATTCCTTGCTGGGTAGATCCAACGTCCAATCGGCTTGAGTGTCGTCAATCACAAACGCGACATGCGATTTCTGTATGACATTATACCATTATTTCCACCCCATTGCATGAGTGCCTTTACTCACCAGAATATCGTTCAATGTAGCGAGAGTCGGGTTCAGCTCTTCAGGAAGGTAGTCTAGAGACAGTCGTTCCGGCGCTTGTTACATCCGTGGAAGAACTCCACGTCGTAAGGGGCCTGCGCAGTATTATCACCGCCATGATAGTCAACCCCATAGCACTGCCTTCAACAGGTGTCCAAATCTAAATCGTTAGCCTTAGCCGCGTTCGTAAACTGTTTATTCTCTAACCCTAAACAGATAACTAAATAGCCCCAAGTCGTTGGTACCAGTTTGACCAAGAGTAGGGGAAGTCATTCATCTAACAGACAGCCTACCCGCTAACATCGATAATGGTTTAGCTCGAGCCTCGTATTATTTTTTGGAATCCGGGCTGTGGGATATAAGCTATGTAGTCCAAAGGTTGTCGCCCGAACGTTACAGAAGAGGAAGAGGAACAACGAAGAGTACGAAGCGGACGAAGAGATACTAGCGTGTATATGCGTGGAAAAATACCAGTTGTGTGCAGAATAATACAGCAACTAGGGTAAAGTAGTGCTTGTTAATCATAGTCTTCAAGTTTTCCAATAATCGCAATGAAACTAAAGGTAAGTAGGAAGCTAGCATACAGGGGTACGACCTGAAATAATAGCATGCGTGACATGCAAAGTTTGTGCTCCTGACCCCAGAAGGAGGTATTCTGTGGTTCAAGGTACTTTGTACTAGGTGGCTGGCCCCGAGGTATCCGCACGGTGTGCGTAGCTAGGCCTGAAGAAAAGGCTCTTCTCAACGAACGCATGACTCCAGCATAGCCAATTACGTCGGATGTCTCAGGAGAGCCCAAGAATTTGGAGTCCCCATCCACGATTAGAGAAAAAAGACAATAATGTTTAGCAAACAGGCATGCGTGCTTTGGGGGAATTCAGTTTTTGCCCTCTCGCTGCTAACGCATTTAATACAGTTAATTCACATAATTTACCCTGAGCGTACCACACATGACAGGAATACAGACAGTAAGAAACTAACGCTCGCTTTCCTTTCCGATTCAACCCAGACGAGAACTTTTGCAGAACAAACATGTCAAAACTTATCGGATGCCAATAGTCCCCACGCGCCTACAAACCCGGCAACCGCGGCCACCGTTAGACTACCGACACGGGACCGCTTGGGGGGTGGCGGAGCAGGCATAGAGGTAGATGTCTGTGCCGAGGCTGATGCAGTTGTCAGGGTCGACACGGGCAACCGGGAGTGTCCTGACTCGATAGTAAAGGCAACGTGTCCGCCTTCATCGTTTGCTTCATATTCAGGCTCGTCGGCGCGCTTGCGCTTGTTGCCGCCCTGCCGTCAACTCGCGTCAGACAAAACTGATCAAATACTAATACCCAATACACACTGGGGATGGCAGGGGCAATTCCACTCCTGCACGAATGCGCAATGCCTTGATTCCGTCTACACGATACTCTTTTTTTAGCGCGAAACTAACGCAAAGGAGGGCGTTGTACATACTAGCAAGCTCCCCCAGCAACTCTTGGATAGTCGGCCCATCACCGCATATATCCATGCTGTCGACCATCACAAGCTGTTGCGTCATGCTCTCGACGGTTGCAACGCATGATAGAACATCCGGCACCAGCTCCTCGGCTACCTGCGCACCCTTATGCTCGCATTCTTGGACACTTTTTGCCTTCCCCGTCCCCTTCATTAGCTCCTCCCTCTGCTCCAGCCACTCCGCCAATCCAGCAACCTCGTACTATAACGATACCACAGTCAGCGCTCGATTATCGAACAAAAGGTCAGACCAGTGCCTACTAGTGTTTTATTCAGCTCCTCCCTGAGGTTGTACACCTCACTCGGGCCAGCACCAACCTCAATGGTATGCCCACCCCGGCTAGTTCCACGAAGTCCAGATACTGGCTCGGCTGCCGACTGGAAAGACGTCGCGCTACCCTGGGCAACTTGATACTTTGCACGCCCGTTCCCATACGTAGCCGCAGCTTCACCGACATGCGCCTTCTGGTTGCTCATGTCGCTCTCGCTCATGTCCGCCGGGCCAACACGCGTTCGAAGGAGTGCTATGTTGTCGTACACAGACCCGAACCTACGTGAATGCAAAAGCGAGGTCAACGCAGGCACAACGAGCATACAATGTTCGTCCGCATGCGTGATCCATGGTTTTATGACGCACCTCTGCTGCAGGGGTCGAACCTGTGCGCTCCCTGAGTCTACGCAGTCGGTCCCATAGATGTACTTGACACTCGCAATTAGGGACCCGTGTAGGTACTAACAGATAAATTAGCCCAGGTCCGTTTAATAAACACATTTTATTCATACTTTGTTACCTTCCGCAATAGACTTGCCAAATTCCAGAACTGAACCGTCCGCCACTGGGTAGAACGTGTTGGGCTCCAGGGGTTGTCTAATGCCCCGGAAGTATGTACGGAGAAATGAGCCAGTATCTTTCACCTGCAGCTGTTCCTCATACTCAGTATCGCACAGACAGAGGGAACGGGATAAACTAGAATATTTGACCGAAGGGGTGGACGTTGGGCGAGCTCGACTTACTGTATCACCTATCCATGCAAACTCCGCATGATCCTTGGACACTACGGGGGTTATCACTTCCCCGTCGGCGAATGCATTTGCTACGCCATTCAAATGCACTGGCTTCCGCCCGACGTGAATAACATTGAATTCTTTCCGCAAGAAAGAGCGCCAGACGGTTGGCTTTCCGACACTCGCGAAAGCAACTTCGACTCCAGTGACTAAAAGGAACATGAAACCCAATTTTAGCCCTGATAGACGGGGAGTTCGCAGACGCACCAGAATCGTGGCTCGTGGCTGTGGATGTGGATGATGACGTCGAAGAATGTAGACTGGTTGCGGGCTTCCTAACCATGGCAGCGTTCAAATTAACAAAAAAAAATTGATAGCTCCAAAAACTTAAGCAAAACTATGGACGATGGATGGCGGGGGCGAAACGTCCTGGACGCATCTGGGGTGGCTCGAATCCACACAATTGCAAACACAATCAAACAATGATAGGAGACTTGGAGTCTGACTGCCAATAGAACTTGGCCACTGTTGTACAAGAAGTTAGCCGTCTTCTGCGTGTGGTCACACAACGCGCGTGGTGTAGAATAGCGCATTGGAATAATCATTAATTCATTCAGCAGGCCGCAAAGCAACTACATCGTAACAGAGCACAAGCGGGTTTTAAGTGTACAAGGAGGTGCACGCGTTCTATTAGTGCAACTCCAAGGAAGCAAGGCGAGGGTGGATCTAACATGACGACCTGAGCCATCACAACAAAATAGAAATACATAACACCAGGGGCCCCTACGAAAACAGGAATAGCAGAATGAGCGGAGGAAAGCAATCGTGAAGAGGTTGTAGTGGAACAACTAGATACGTGACCTCGGGCCCCCACGGAACTCGCTGTCACCAGCAAGCTTCCGACTCAGCTTCTTCAGAGCGCCAATATCCACCGGCTTATTCAACACCTTGGTGGCCGTTGGCGGCGTAACTGGAGACCAGCCAACCGGTCCAGGTCCGTCTACGCTGTCCCCACGGGGAGGGCGTGGTGGGGCGGGGAGCGCCTTGTCCGTGTTGACGCGGCTCAGGAGGGGTGGCATCGGTTTGGGCGTAGTTTTGACCGGCGTTTCAGCGGCTGGGGTTTCGTTGGTCATTTCAGTCATTGGGCGGTCCTCGAGCTCCAACCGATGGAGTTCTGTGGTTAAATCGGGGTTCGTGCATCTTCCGCCTTGAGATTGCACTATGGACAACGTCAACACAGGAAATAAAAGCCGAGTGGTGCACATACAGTGTTTCTCGAGCGTGTATAAACCGGCAAAGTGTCGACCGCAGACATCGCACGGCGCAATATTCCGCTCGAAATGCAAGACAGCAATTGCAGAGCGGCCGACTGGATTCTCTGGCGCCGCGCCTTTTGTTCTGTGGGTCAAATTAGTGAGGTACGCGAAAGATCTACAGGGTCACGTACTTAGTTGCCCTGATCTCTGCGTCCATCTGTGCCACACTCGAGGTCGAAGCAACCGACTTGTTCTCGTACTCGAAACGCTCCTCCAACCATTTTGGGCTATGCACGCTGTGTCTTGTTAATAAAAGCTTCATCGTGAGTGCACGCAGGCGGACTCACCCAGACATATTTGCAAGCGGCTGAGGTGTTAACCTTCTTTCATCAACTGAGAGTTGATATTCGGATGCGGATGCCGCCGTGGTCTTCGTAAAGTTCGAGTCGGCTCGCGGAAGCCGACTCACTGCTGTCCTCGGGCTACACGTCCAAGAGTCAGATTGGTGGTTAATGCAAAAGTTGAGTCTCACACTTACACTCGCGCCTGGATGGCCATGTCCGCTGGCGCAGAACGCGAATTATCGGGTCCGGGTCCAGGTGAAGGCGACGGAGTTGGGAGGCCAGTCCCCGGGGACGCCTGGTTGAGTGGAGACAACCTCAACAAACTCGGGGGCCGTACATCCTCGATTTGTGACTGGACGCGACTCATGCCTTTCAGCGAGGATCGGTTGACGACGATCAGTTTCAACGATCCCTTGGGGTCGCCGTGTTCAATGCAAGTCTTGAAAAGGAGCTCGGAATTAAGCGCATCGCCAACAATGTGTTCTCCAATCTCTGTTCGGAAAATCACGAAACGAGATCGTTCACGGTCGGGGATTTTAACCTAAACCACGTTAATATCAATTAATTAGCAAACCTAGTGGGAGGAGGGGGACTTACAGCAGTCATAATCATTTCACGGATTGCTAGTCCACTGCTCGCATTGCTAACGTCAACAACCACGTATTTTTCCCCATCTGTGGTCACCACAATCAACAACTTCCTTCCCAGTGGCCCGGGCGTCTCAACGGGTGCTCGCACCGCAACCTTGACAAACTCGTCCTCTGGATCCGTTGCTGGCGTGGTAGCGGGAGGCGGAGTTTGAGGGGCAAAGACCAGATGGCCAGCCGGGTCTTGGACCTTTTGCAGCTCGCGGAGAGTTGCGACGACACTGGGAGCTGTCATCCGAGCAGCTGGAGGGAAAGTCCAGCACCGTTGAGCAAGGGACCAAAGTGGATCGCTTAGTTGTGGTGGACGGGGCGGCCTGATCCCACGCACGAGACGAGCGTAGACCGCTTCTTCTCGGTGAACGGTGTAGAAGGGTACAGCACGCGTGGCGAGCTCGATGATAACCAAACCAAACGCGTGGATATCACCAGTGATATTGATAGGAGGATGAGCGAGGCGAGTTGTACGAGATTGTGCGACAGTAGTGGGGTCAAGTGTTTCGGGAGGGGTCCACCGGTTGAGGATGCAATGGCCAGTGATCTCCGCGTAGAAGTTGGCGAGGCCTAGTGGACCGCACGAATAATTAATCAAAGGTTAACCTAAAGGCTTGGAATGCGCTCACCGTAATCCGATAATAGCGCTTCTCCCTGATCATCGAGCAAAATGTTTGCCTACAATTAAGTTAAGATATGAACCTGACTTGGCACGATCTACCCGCTTACCCCTCGTAAATCGGCATGCGGGATTCCTTGGTCGTGCAAATATCCAAGGCCAAGCGCAGTGCCTACCAGCTATTCATACCAACTCCACATTAGCATCCAGCTCTTAAGGACTAAAATAAAACTCACAATTCGAATGGGACTCGCATCTGGGTTGTCAAGCATGTACTGGTGCGCGTTCCCACGGGGCATCCAGGGGGTGACCATGCAAGATGTCATGTGCTTGTGTGCTGCAACGCCTAGGATACGAAGGATATTTTGGTGGCGGAAATGGGCCCACATTTTGACTTCTTTGTCGAGCCGCTGCGTGACGATTGTTAGAACACGCTCCAATCAATCCGGCATCGTCGATGTGCCTACCGGTTACCACAACCCTGAAAATAAAGCACTTACTCGTTTGGCACCAGAACTTCCAGCAGTACATCGTACCGCTTTCACACCAACATCATACCCCTTGAGCTTCGCACGATATACGTCCGCATATGGTGTGTATGCGACAGGTTGAGGGCTGAATTGCGTAACCTCACCTGGTGAACCGAGTTAACATCGATCGGGCTGCCAAAAGCTGAATAAACGTACTTGGCTGGAACGTATGAACCGGGGGAACAATCCCAGAGCGCAGGTGCGCCTTGAGCAACGCATTGTCGAGCTCCTTGTGTATCTTGGACGTTAACGGATGTCGGTACATTTCCTAGACAGAATGATGAATTTAGAAAATCAAGTTAAGCACCTCAAATATTAGAGATTGTCTCGATCCAATCCATCAAGGTCGCGTGGGACAAGAAAATGAATCTGAACTTACCTGTTGTACAGCTGCCAGGAACATCATCACTTCATGCCTAGGCTTGGTCCCAAATGTCTCCCAATAGTCCTCCCCGCGCGCGATAGCGTTGATAGCCGCCCGGGCATCATGTTCATTCCCCAAGCGCGCAACTCGCTCCAGCTCCGCCTTTTCCTTGTCCATCTTTTTTAACCGTTCGATTTCCGCCTTGTCCGCTTTTCTCCTGTCGGAATCGGACTCGGCCGAGGCTTTCCTGGGACGATCCAAGTCATGGGTAGACGGCATCATGGTTGGGGGTCGCCGCACACTACCCTGCGGCGTAGGCAACCGGGCACCATTACCCAGTGGGGTGGCAAGCCGAGGTCCAGGAGTGCCAAAGGGAGTAGCAAACTTCGGACCAGGCGTTCCCGTGGGACCGGGTGGGGTGCCCCCACGACCATCCTGGGGGGTAAGAGCTCGGGCTGCCGGTGGGGTCTGTACCCGTCCGATGGGTGATGACTGGGCGCGGCGGTCGTTGCTTGCCGTGCGTTCTAGCACCGAGCCTGACTTTTCGGGTAAGACGGGCATTTTACCGTCAGTGTATCCGTACCCATAGCCAGGAGGGGGGGTAGCGAGATTCGGTACTATTTGGGGCGTGGGCATGGTGACATCGGCAGGGGGGAGGGACAGTGGGAGTAAACTTTGGGCGTTAGATTCGGGTTGAGGTTGGACAACTGTCGCACCAGCACCAAGTCCCGCAGCGTTCCCAAAAGATGAGCCTGTGCTCTCCCGCCGGTCGCCGTCCCTGTTGCGATCTTTCTCGGCAGTCATGGGTCCTATTGTACTCGCGCGAGAATCTTCGTCAGAATCACTCGAACCGGGCGGAGGTTGGAAGAGGGCATGGCTTTCAGGAAGGAATGTGTGGACGTGGGCGATACCGCGAGAGTAGGATTCGTTTAGAGCTCGGAGCGCACGAGATATCTTGTCACGTTCGAACAGAGCACGGAGTTTGGATAGATGGGCAGTGTGTGTGAGGAGATTGAAAAATCTAGGAGGAGGGGATTGAGAAAGGATCAGACGGGGAGAACGGGATAGTTATTATTGAAGCCAAAGTTGATAAAGAATGGTATTGGCGCACTCAAAGATGGTGTGAAGTTCCATTACCCCTCCCTCCTTGCAAAAATCGTAGTCTTCCGCGACATGCGGGTCATGATTTTTGACAAACCGGAGCTGGCTCTGGAAATCTACATGTCGCTCGTAAAGGTCGCGGCATGCATCCTAGATGCATATTTTCATGGTGGTGTCGTAGGTTAGGCATGGGTAATGGGGGTGTGGGTGGTGGGGTGGTAATGACCGTTAGCATGACGATCCGGGGTTAAAACGACGCAGCCGCAAGCACCTTTTGGACAAATTGTCTTTCGCAAAGCCGCTGGATATCCCCTAGAAGCTTCTCACTCTCCTGGAGATACTCGTCGCTGTGCTGCTCGTCCTCAATAATCTCAATCATCCCAAGCTGATCCCGGACGAGGATGACAAAGTATCAAATGAAGCAAGGAAACCCCCTAGAGAGGTACAGCAAAGGACTGTGAGAAGTATAGCAGAACGTGTAAGTGATTCGGTGCACTGGGTTCAGTTGCGGAGGCAAAAGTCGATGGTGGGGGCAAATGAGGTCAGGTAGAATCAGAGGTCAAATAATAACAATCGAGACCCCGCCACGTGACTCCACACACAAGAGCAGATGACACCTAATACAGCATAGCCACCTCCTGACTGACCCGCTATCTTATTCGCTATCTGTCCTTAAAATGTGCCATTAGTAGTATTGGGGCAATGTCAAGCTACAAATATATAGATGGCTAATCAATGGGCCATAGAAGTCCAGCCGAATCCAACGGCCCAGTAAGAAGCCACACCACACTCTTCATCTCTTCTACTCTGTCAGCGTAGATAGGCCCATAGTGCGAAAAACGTCTGTGTCATCGAAATCCTGAAGGGTTGTTAGCAACATGACAGTAGGACCTGGGGAAAGACTCACTAGTTTATGCGAACTGTAAAGCTAACATATTGCAGATCTGTTGAGTGCTCTGTTGGTGGACAAAATATGTAATCACCTACTCGATGGTGTTGCTGTAGAGGCACCTCGCGACGCTGCTTGGCGTACTCGCCAAAGAACCATTCCATCCGATCTCTGTTTCAACATGTATTAATTTTCACCCTACGAACGCAAACCGGGTACGCACTGAATCCTGTCAAGGCGCTCCCCTAAAGTCACCCCACTATACAGGCCTACATTATGGAATTCCTGTGCGTGAAAAAAAAAAAAAAAAAAAAAAAAAAAAAAAAAAAAAAAAAATCCACCAGCTAGTTAGCCTAGCCAAACCACAAATTCAACGGAGCTCACCCTCGTGTAGAGTCCGCCCGTGCTCGGAAACCCGTAAGAGCCCTCGCGTTCACTTGTGGATGCAAAGTGCAACTGTTATAGTGCCGCTTAGCTAAACTTTCATGGGACAGTCTGATTGAACATACTATCCGTTTGTCATCCCACAGACTTGGGTCCGAGTTCTCGCCAGTTTCCTCCCAGATCCAAACCCCATCCCTCTTTTCTGCCACATACGGCAGTCCTACAAGAACGGCGTAAGCATCCTAGCCTTCCTGCAGCCATACGTATACTTGCCCATGAAGTTCGTGCAAAAGCAGAACTGTAAAACAAATATTAGTAAAACTTCGCCACCACAACTTCAACACAGCACGAACATCGGTGACCATCTAGCTTGCAGTGCTCAGTTCACATGGAAACGACCGAGGGGAAAGCCTGTACGCACCACCAGCTTCATCGATTCCTCCTTCTCCGTCAGCCACTTGCCCATTTCCTGCGTCCCAGGCGTTTCAGTTATCGCACAGGCTGTTTGGGGCTGGAACATGCACTTGCCGTGAGCGGGATACCGGACGTAGGCCAAAAGCAGCCAGGAGCCGAACAATCAGCCGGGTAATCTGACAGGATGGTAAGCGAACAAACGAAAGAAGAAAATATATATAAGCATACTGACAAATTCGTTCGTTTTCGGCTGTGAACCCTACATGTCCGTTCACTGAGGTGCAAGTAAGCAGGCGTCACTCGAGGCAACCGTAAAATACACACTGTATAGTAGTGTTGATACTGTGTGGCAACTCTCGAAAACAGATTTCTGCACGTCCGTTAGCCACGACCGAGACAAAGCTCGTGAGAACTTACGATGGTTGCCGTGTCTGCACCATGTTTAATAATAACACTTGGCTTACTGGGCATGAACCCAATCCATTTTTCCATCCTCTCATGATCGCGACTAACAGTTAAGATTTCGAAATCATACTGCCCGGCTTGGTACGAAGCCTCGTTCCATGCCATCTTGGGGTAGCTATTCCCGACCTGTGTGAACATGAATCAGCAAAACTTCAGAAGGAAAAGTTGAGTGGCCACGGACCAAGATAGCTTTGGGCTTGTATGGAAGCGCACCGCGATGGAAGCGGCCCAAAAGGCTATTGCCCGCCACACTGTACGCCAAATGTGTGTTGGGATGCCATCCGGCGGGAGCAGAGCATAGGGCCCAACCTCGCTGATTGGCCGGAGCCAAGCCACGCGGCCGGGCGATCCCTTCTACCCACTCGTACTTACGAATCGACCTTGACGGTTACGTGGGCGTCCTCCTGCATGGTATCGAGCGGTATCGGATACATGGGTGTCGCTGCAGGGCAGTTAGCACAGAGACACGGGGTGGAATGGTCACGAATACCCACAGGGCGTGGAACTGGTGGTAGACGTGGGGGTGAGTATGATGCAGACTCACGGCGAATCGTGCGGTTTTAAATTGTCCATTTGCTTCCGGGGCGGAGAGCCCGTGGCCAATGGATGGAGGTTGTGGTTGACTCTAACGTTCACGTAACGACGAGAGACTGGCACGGCTATGCACCATGTCCCAAACCGGTCTGCGAGTCCTGTTTATGGAATAGGCCATTTCGCTGACGTGACATCAGAGCTTGACTGTCTGAATGTGAACAAGGTTGAAGCGTTCCCCACAGCCCCATAATCCCAAGGCCACGACAAAAGCAAGGACGAAACGGCCGAATAATAGTCTCGAACCAGTACAGCATGCCCGAGATAGGAGGTCGGCCCAACGCCGGCTGACGCTTCAGAATTTTCCGCGATGACGACCGTCCGGCGTGCGGAGTTGAGAAAGCAACGCAAACTGATGAGCGCACCCTCAAACGAGGTCACCACGAGGGCTACATCCAGGCCAAGAACCTGCCCAAAGGAGCAAAAATCCAAGTCTTCTCGAAATTTCGAGCCGCCAGAGAAATAATAGCCATTGGCCGTGGGTGAGGCATATACGCATGATTTGTCCAGTCCAGCGCGCTCCACCCAACCCCAAATCGACGTCCCACCGACCAGAAGATCAGGCAAAGGCGATAGTGACGCACCATAGGATCAACTTGGGGCGGAAAAGCGACACAGCGTGGCACGGGTGGCGGTCCACCGGGCCTGGTGGCGCCGCCACACGTCAAACAAGGATCGTGGTGCTTTCCAACGAGCGGAACCGAGGTCCCGGCGAACCCAGGACAGAAAAAAGAGCCACGCACCTTCTGTGGCCGCCGCAAGTCAATGCTGATCACAGAAACGTCGCAGCTTTCGGTGAGGCTCCTCGGGGGTCGGGTGGTAAACGAAACGGGCTTGTGTCAAACATGTAACGCCAGCTTCTTAGAAACGCACCTCAAGAAGCGGTGTAATGCGACATTATATATCCCATAAATCGTTTAAAAATAAAAACGCGGCGGGTAAGAATAAACAGTCTTGCGCCTTAAGATAGATGGTATTCCAAGGATGAGGGTGCCAGCAGAGACTGTAGATATTTCGCCGAAGAAATCTCCTACCGGGCTAGCCGTTTCCCGAGGTTTTGGCCGTCTTAATAGCCCAGCACTGTCCTAGATTCGCTCGACACCCGTTCGTCATCCTAATCCGTCCGCTTGGCTATAAACTGCGTAGTCTACGGAGGTTACCAGTACCGGGTGATCCTCGGCCCGAAGTGTGTTCAAAGCAGTTATGCCAGATGCCGGGTTGGGCGACGTTGGGTTGGACCAAGAGATCCAAGGGCATCAGTCGAAAGTCGTGGTAGAGGGCCACAATCTTGGAAATAAGCGAGCCTGGGTGCCAACTTTGAACCTCCTGCCAAGTGTTCGTGCAGCATCCTCTCGAAACCGACTGAGAAACCAAGCGGTGAACAGATAGGACAAGGGGAATTGCACAAACGCTGGACTGGCAAACCAATTCGGAGCTGCAAACTCATCGGCTGAACGCTCCGTGGCAATGAACTTGAAATCCTTAGCATCACCAATCCAGCATCCAAGGCAAAGCAACTCACCAGCTCAGGTCCTCCAGGCGCCTACTTACCCCCTCATAGTGCCATGTATTCGTTGGGGGACAGATGTTGTGCGGTGTGGAAGGCGGCAAGTGACGGTCAAGCCATGAGCGCGCAGGGAACAGCGGCCACTTGGCAGGATAAGGGCATGGGATGTTGAGATACCAATGAGGCAGATGTATGGCCAACAAGTGGGAGAATGTGGTTTGAATATGGCTTTGTTCGGTTGTGCAGCGTTGAGGCTGAGGCTGGTGGTTGGTAACCGAAGGCGAAACGACCTATCCCCGAGAACGGGCCCATGTTTGCACGTAACCACGCACCCGCCGGCATGCCATTAGCACTGAAACGATAAAAGCAATGACTCCAAGAAACTCCAGAGCAAGTCGATACTACAAATGCTCGCCAGCGTAGTATTTCAGTCCAAAACTTTCACCATTCCAACAGCAGGAGGGCGTGATTCGGCTCTGGCAGTGTAACCGAGTGTAACGAGTTACGAGAGTCGGGCCTGACAAGTCCCGGTGACGGCGTCCAGTGTACACGTAGCGATAGGGCCTCAATGAAAATTGCGGCTGTCCAGAAAGCTGGCCGTACTAGATATATCACTGACCAGATCGCGGGGGTCGATAGGCGCTTTCGTTAGTATTGAGATCCCACCAGCTATCATATCTTCCATTACTTGTGCAATCCGCCATCTCCTTTACTTGTCAAGGAAGTTAAAGGCCGGACCTGGTACTTTTGTTTAGAGAGCGTGTGTCCATAACCAACCTCGAAAAAAAGCCGATCCTTGACACCAAATCCACATCCAATCCTGTACCACGCCACCACGTCGTTCGATCCACATCTAGAAGTTCCAGTTTGGACCCATTCAACCCAGTTTGGCGCGCTTTCGATATGGTGGCTCCTAGATCCAGTCACCTAGCCCATGAATGCATACATAGCGATATATTGCTGCAAGGCATAGGTGCGATGTTTTCAATAAACGGAGGATGTCGTGGTCAAGAGCAAGCCAACCATGAGGCATGTTTGTAGGCGAGATACTTGAGCGCTGTACGCTGGTGGGAGCCGAGAGATCAGGAAATAGTGCGCACCTCGATCAAGAAGTATTAGGGTCTCGTTTCCTTGATCTGTTCACTGGGGTCACACCGGCTGTCACACGCTGAATGATTTACCGGACCGAGATTTTTCACGACTCAAAATGATATTATTTGCTGAGTGATTAGCTACAGGTTCGGGTATATCACTAGCTGATTGAAATATTGTAGTCCTAGCACAGACCCGTAGCCTTAAACACTCTGCTTCTGATGCAGAGCATACTACACTCGCCATCCTTTCTACTCCACAATCATGGATTGCATAATATTAAAGACTGTCGTGTCTTGAAAGTCCTGAGGGGTTGTTAGCGACGTGAGAGCAGGAGCGGGGCAAAACGTACTAGTTTATGCGAGCTGTACAACTACATATTGTGGACCTTTTCAATTTTTTTTCAAAAGAGGGACTGAAAAATTACCTACTTGGTGATGCTGCCGCCGAGGCGCTTCGTTGTGCCCCGAGGGTGAATAGACTAACCACCGTTCGATCCCAGCTCTGTTTCAATGTGCATCACCCTCCCCATCGAACAAGTGCAAACCGCGTACGTACTGAATCCTGTCAAGACGCTCTCCCAGAGTTACCTTATCGTATGGACCCATACTGCAGAATTCCTGTGTATGTTCCCAGGATCGGTTTACTGGGCTGAACTATAAACCAACCAAACTCACAGTTGTATAAAACCCGCCCGTGCTCGGCAGCTCGTAAGCAAGCTCGTCTCCATTTGTGGACGCAAAGTGCAGCTACCACAAAAACCTTTGAGTAAACTCGTATAACGCATTGCGTGAATTAAACATACTATATGCTTGTCACGCCATCGGCTCGAATCCGAGTTCTCGCCGGTTTCCCGCCAGACCCATACCCCATCTACCTTATCCGCCACGTAAGGTAACCCTGCAAAGCATGTATAAGCATTTTAGTCTTCCCGTGACCACACCTACTCGCCTAGGAAATTCGTGCAATAGCAGAACTGCATGAGAAAAATTAACAAAATTTCAATATATAACCCAGCCGAGACGAACGTCGGTTATCATCTAGTTTATCGCGTTCAGCTTACATTGAAACAGCCAACGGAAAGACAACTTGTACATACCACGACCCTCATAAGCCCCGCTTGCTGCGTTAACCACTTGCCCATTTCCTAGGCGTCATATCTTTTAGCTGCTGTAGATATTATATTTGCTGCGTATACCCACCGTAAGGGGGATCCCTGATGTAGGCCAAAAACAGCCAGGGGATGAACAATCCGCTGGGTAATCTGGCAAGATACTCAGCAAACATGCTCGTTCCCGGCTCTGATCTCCCCATGGCCGTTCACTGTTACATAGATAAGCAAATTCCACCCAAAGTAACCAACGTGTACTCACAGTAGAGTAACGTTGGGACCGTATGGCGACTCTTAAACACGGATTTCTGCCCTTTCGTCAGCCATAGCCTAGACTAAGCCGACAATAGCTTACGATGGTGGGTGTGTCCGCTCGATCTCTGACAAGAACGCTCGGCTCGCTGGGTAGCGATCCAATCCAAGTTGCCATCCGCTTATAATCGAGGCCGACGGTGGCCAATTCGAAATCATAGTCTCTGGCTCGGTACGAAGCTTCATCCCAGGACATGCCAGTGTAATCATTGCCGATCTAAATCAATATGAGCTGACAAAATTACTGAGGAGAAAGGTTTGAGCGGGTACGAACCAGGATAGATTTGGGTTTGTACGATGCCGCACCCTGGATGAAGCCGCGCAAGAGGCTGTTACCTGCTACACTGCGCCGCAGAGGTATGTCGGGATGCTATTGGCAGGTGTGATAAGCAGGTCCCAGTCGCGTGGATTGGCCGAGGCCATAGCCGCGACCGAGTTGTCTGTCTGGTCACTGGTACTCACGGATCTGCTGCAGCAAGGCGAGCGTCTTCCTGTTGCTCGACATCCGGCGAGACTGGGTGCAAGATGGTTAGCTCGGAGATCCGAGACAGAATGGTGGTGAATACCGACATGGTGCAGACGTAGGGGTGAACATGGCGGGGGTATTATAGGATGCGTCGGCGCGAGTGCATGGTTTTAAGCTGTGAGACTGCCCCAACCCAACTATTCAACTGAGAATGTCTGAGGGACCGAACAAGCGGGATACCCACGTGGCTTAACAAATTGGCCAATTTGTTTCTCGACACGTGTGGTCGAAATTATGAAGGGATTGCCTTGCGGGCTTTAGCTTGGATCAGCGCAAATCGCCCTGGAAGGCAGTACGTATCGGCCCGTGCCATAGAGTAGAGGCAGCCGGGCAAGGAGAATGAGCCATAGACGCGCATCCATCGTCCCATTTGGCGCCGAATGAACCATAACCAACGAGGATGAATGGTGCAGGTTCGGGCCGCACGCGCGCTCGTCCGAGTGGACACTAATATTACACCCCTGCAAACAGAAACCTTGGTGGACCCAAAGGTTAACGCCCTCCTGGTTCGCTTTTCGAAGTATTCGTTATATTCCGTGGCTTCACAATGAACCCAAAGCGTAGATAGTTCCAGGCAGAAAAAAAAAACGAAATAACGTTGGCGAGCCGGCTTTCCACAAGCTAAAGCCAAGTGACCAGTAAGAATAGACTGCATGAAGCGTTCCAATGGAATGCCAAGGGCATTCCAAGCCATACAGCCTCTCTAACCGCCTGCACCATCCGCCGACCAAGACCATTTCGGTAAGTAGCGTTGCGCGGGTAGCCCACACGCGCAGTAGACCGATCGGCGCACCAAATGTGCCATGGAGACTCCACATTGCGTGTCCGCACTGTAATCACAAAGTTGCATGATGTGCACTACGCAAACTACCAAGCCCTCGGGACATCGCGCCGTTTGGGATGAAATGGTGGTGAGTGATGGGAGATTGCCGGGACCCAATCACTCGGGAATATCGACGCGTTTATCCCGCAACGCTCCGGGTGGTCAGAGGACAATAGACCTGGGTGTTGAAATAGTAAATCGATGTACGTCAGCGCCACGCCGAGGCTGAAGGAACAACAGAAAATCGCATCCAAAAGCGGCTTTGCGCCTCGTACACCGGGATTGGCCCGACCATGTTGGTGTGATACCAGAGTCTAACATCGTGATGTGGACAAATTCAACACATCACTTTGCAACGTACAAGTCTAAAAGTGCCAAGAAGAGTCAAGGTGGAACGACCGAAGCGAGGGTTCAGAACCAGCACTCAGCGGTTAACAGGCGGAGGGGGTGTACCACGATCCCGGTATGGCATACTAGCTAAGCTATCCGAGTCGGGAATCTGAGTTGCGCCTTGGACATCGCCCGTGGTGACAAAATTCTGGCGTGCAACGCAAATCGATGAGCACGCCCGCGAGCGAACTCGTGAGTATCACACCGCACACATCTCGTTGCCCAAGATCGCCCAGAAGCAAACAAGTTCTCAAGTCCGAACCGCCTCGAGAAGCCATGGCGATTGCTCGTAACAAGGTGTAAAAACGCAAGATATCCAATCCGTTACATTGGGGCACTAGTCTATCCAAGTAGAATCGATGTTCCACCAGACCAAAAAGCCATGCCAGGGGCGTGGCTGGCGCACCCATTGGAGACGACAGGGTGCAACGAAGGCCCAGCCGCGCTCGAGGGCCGTGGGTATGGCGGCAGCGTTGAGTGAAAGGCAATGGATAACGCCGAGTGCTATGCAATGGAATGCCCCACAGCGGCGCAGATGGCAAAGGGCGGATATGCTGTTTCTGTTCGCTGCGGAAAGGTTTAACAGACGACCATAAAAACGCGGCAGATTTCAGCGAAGCGATTCCTATTAGTTAAGTAATCAGTGGAACCGCTTGGGACAAATATTGTAACACAGATTTCTGGGAAATGCGCATCCGAAGCTCAGGAGGGGTGTAACGCACCATTGTGTACCTTGATAATTACTTAAAAACAAAGAACACCGCGACGCGGTCTTGAATAGTCACGTATAACCAGAGATAGCAGATATTCCAAGAGTAGTGGCAGCTGAAGACGTTCAAGCGGTACTAGATTGGCCCAGCGCATGAGAATACCCCTAAAGAGGTCGCGTTGTAGGTGGGATCCAACCGGAAGGATCCAAAGATATGTCTCTCCAAACTCGTTACAGAAGATCGCAATCCCGCACCCAAACAAGTTTGAGGGTTAGTTAAAACCGCGGGTCAGGCATCCAGACCACTCGACTAGAAAATCCAACGGAGGAACAAAGAGCTCGGTGATTTTGGATGAACCAACCCCTGTAAATCTGTTACTGGCAAGTATGCCATGCCACAGGAGCAGGGTTTGAACCTGTTAACACCATCAGCACCACCACTAATTCAGAGTCTGGGACGAAGAAACGCACCAATTTGCCTCGATGCACCCACTGATCCTCCACAACACTGCGCCTGTCGGAGAATGGTTATGTCGCGATTTGAAGGGTGGCGAGCAACAATCAAGCCACAGCACACAAGAAACGGTGGTTTGTTGAAGAGAAACTCCCGCGGGAAAGGATATTGGAGTCGCGAAACAAATATTAAGCCATATGCATGACCAGAATATAAGGATAGTTGATATTGCCTTGTGTAGCGGTGTACACCGAGCCTCCATGAGCCAACAGGAGTTGATGGTTGGTAACTGTGGGAGAAAGACCAATGACCGAGTCAGATCGTAACGCGCTAGCCACGCGCCAATAACTTGTATGGCCATAAACCACCCACGAGTGAACAAAAATGAAGAAGCCCCAAAGCAAGGCTTGTTGCTGGCGCTCGAAACCGCACGAAGAGTAGGATTACGAGCTACAAGCTCGCAAAAATTTAACCACTTTAATAGAACGTAATTCAGGGGTCAACTTACCGTAACCAAAGTGTAACAACTATTGGTGGCTGACTCCTCAAACTTCCCAAACGCCAAGTACGTAGTGGCAGTGGGGAAAATACGGGGGATCCCGGTTGCTTCATAGATCTGAGTACTCCTGTTAGGTTGAATGACTCAACCCACGTTTTCTTCGATATTAAATTTATTTAAAACCGCCCCGACCACCGTGTGTTCGTCACCTATGCAATTCTCCCGTACCCGTGTCTCAACAGAAGGAGTCAAAGTTGAACGGTATTGCATTCCAATAGGCATATGTCTACAACAACTCACGAACTGGTCCACCCTCCAGCACTGAATTCATACCCAAACCCGGCGTCAACACATCACACCGACCACCGTACGTCCAAGAGTGCATTTCAGCTGTTCAGGAGGTCTTGTGGGCCGCAGACATGATCACAGTTTCAGATCCAGCAACCCAGCGGTATTTCTACCTTTAGTACACAGAGGATGGTGAGTTGGTAGTAGACACGGCTGGTCATAGTCAAGAGAAAGCCAGCCGCGAGGCGCACCTATTGGCAGCGCTCTTTCTGAGCGCTGAAGGGCGAGTGGCAACAAGCTGAAAGAGGGTACAAATAATGAGTGCGGCACCGGATCACCCACATCACCGGCGGACGTGACCAGCCGTCACACACTTTGGGGTGCCAGGCGACACGTGAGAAATGATTAGCGACTACATACATAACATCATTCAATAGGTACATTCAACGAATCAGATGTACAGCTAGCTAGTAATTGAAACTCGACACAGGACAAACAGCAGCCACACCCAAGGCTTCGTCCCATCCAACCCTCTAGCACAAGCCCACACTCTGGAATATGTTTTTGTTATCGAAGTCCTACAAGGGGCTCAGCAAGATACACTGTAGAATAACTGAGGTGGGAAACGACTAACCAACTTGTATGAGCTGTAGAGCTAGAAAAATCGACAGCCTAAGTGGCAGTTGAAAGCCTGGCCGAACTGTGCTCACCCGATGGCGCTGCTGAAAACGCTGCCCGCCTTTCTCCAAAGCCCACTGGCAGAAGAATGTATCCATATGGGCCCTTTCCTTCCCGTGTCAATATCTCATGTGTGGACATGAACTGTACGCACGCACTGTATGCGATCAAGACGCGTGCCCAACGTCACAGGTTCCCGAGCCCGCACGTTGGAGAAGCCCTGTCGAAGGATCAAATCATTTACGAGGCTGGTTAGCTGGATCAGATGCGTAAACCAATAGCGTTTACCCGGGTGTAGATCCCACCCGCGCTTTCACACCCGAATGCCTCTTCGCCTGGGCTTGTCGATGCAAAATGCAGCTATAACGCGATGGTGGATAAGTAAGCCATAAATATGAACATGATGATTAAACGTACCATGCTTGTCCCAACCCACCAGCCAAGAGCATCATACTCGTCTGTCTCGGTCCAGACCCACGTTCCATTTACTTTTTCTGCCATAAACGGAAGTCCTAAAAGTGGCTTTCAGCTATTGAGTTTCCTTACGATTGGCTGTGTGCGTACCGAAGATGTTCGTACAGTTGCAGATCTGCGTGGCAAGAATCAACATGGAAACCTGGCGTGGCAAGCTCAAAATTGGACGCACGTCGGTAACGATCTAATGTGCGGTGTCGAGTTCAACTTTAAGCGGCCGAAACGGGACAGCGGGTACACACCACGAGTTTCATGAGATCCTCTGCCTCCGCCAGCCAGTGGCGCATCGTCTATAGTTCGAACATTTTCAGCTGGACTTGACTTGTTGGATGGCATACACATACTGTATATGGGATACCAGATGCCACCAAGCGAGTATCATCACGAGAACAGTCCGATGGAAGATCTGACATGAAGTTAAGCAAGCTAGTCAAGAATATAACGAGGGGGGTACTGACAAACGAGTTCACCCATGATCGTGTCCGTGTGCCCGCCCACTACCACGAAGCTAAATAAATTTCAGCTGCAGTGACTCGGGAACACTCACAGTAAAGCAACGTGGGCACCGAGAAGCAGCTCTTGAACAGACGCTCCTACAGTGACATTAGCGATGTCCTGTACCAAAGCAGCGCGGGCTCACGATGGTTTGCGCATTGGCGTGACTAGTGGCGTGTACGTCGGCGCTGTTACCGATCAGTTTGGTAGCCCACTCCGTCGTTCGCATGAGGTCGCCCTTGACGCTTGACATTTTCAAGCTCTTGCTTCTGGTGGCATCCCAGAATATCTCATCGGAGTAAGCATTGCTGATCTAAGTCGACGCACTATACTCAACACCTAGAGCCCAAGCAGGAGGAGAAAAAACGAACCAAGTGTGCTACAGGTCTGCACGGTAGAGCCCCACGGTAGAGGCTAGCTGACAGACGACTACGTCCGAGTTGGCCACGAGACAAGTTGGCAGATGGTGCCCCGCTGCGTGTGAAGTGCGGGTTGGGATGCTATCCGCAGAAAGGTGAGTAAGGCCCAACGATGCGGATCCTTGTTCGGGAGTCGCAAAGTCGGGTGATCTCTTCAATCAGTTCGTACTCACGAATCGCTCTGAACGGCGGGGTGGGTACCACCCTGGGCGGGACCGTGAAACGCTAGTTTGCGTCGTTAAATGGGTTAGCGTGGAGGTCGACAAACGGAGGTGGCGCAAGCACATACACGAGGAAACATCACTGTTGGGCATGACAGGTGTGGGAAAAAATAACGTAGGAAGGAAGGTGGCGATCGTTCGAGGTGGTGGCCGCCTAGGAGATAGAGGAGCCGTGCTATATAGTCAGCCTCCCATTGCGTTGGACAAACACAGCCAATAAAAGTGCACTTTGACTCGAGTAGCATGTACACACTTGCAAGCGGACAATAACTTACCACAGCCTCGCGTTCAGCAACGGCCAATAGTCCCACCCAAAAGTACAAAGTGCTCCGGCCCCGCTTATAGACGCGTTGATCCGGATTGATGGCGCATGGATGTGGGAGTAAAGCCAAAGCGCAGATGGCTTCAAGGTAGAACACCGGAGTAACGTAGTCGAAGCGGTCCCTACAAGCTGAACCTAGTAATTAAGCTCGGTACCAACGAGAATAGAGCGCACAAGAAGTCACAATGAAATGCTAGAGGCAGCATTCGTCGGACTGCTTCTCCGACCTCATCCTTATCTCTACGCTGACCATGTCCGAGCTGAGACCTATCCGGAGATAGCCCGCGCCCGGGAGCAAATCGATGGGCGCGTCAAATGCGCCATGGGGAACACACGTTGTGTGTTGCACTTACCAGGCTGCATAACCCATATGTGCGAAACACCGAGATTTCCGGACACCAAGCGATCTGAAGAGGGGGCGGCGTAGCGATCAGCCATGGGGAATACTAGGGGCTTGATGCGCCGACTCAACGTTGAGCACCCACGTACTCAAGCTTAACTCTTCGGTTCGAAATAGTTGACCAAAGATTGAAACTGTAAGTGACGTACCTCGGCACCTGCCCGAGACGAAGGGTATGACAAGGGTCAGTCACACCACTGCTCCCGCCCACAATCTCGGCGAAGTGAGGGTGGCGACGAAGTAGTGCATTGCAGTAGCAGATTACGGTGTCCAGCAGTGGGGAAACGTCGACCTACTCTTTCGTTCGTTAGGGTCGTTGGAAAGGCATAGAGCTGCTCGCCAATATTAGCTTCTGGTAATCCGATCGGTACAAAGCCTAAAGAAACAAAAAAAATCTCAAGCTTTTAGGAAACAAGAATACAAAGAAAAGCGAAAGAAGACAATAACATACCATTATAACCCCAAACTTTCACTACTCGAAAGCAAGGAACGCATTGACATGGAGGATGTAGTTATATATGCTGTAAGAAACGTGATAGCCCTAGACGGGAATAGCGGCATAACAACTGTAAAGGATGACGCGCCCGAAGTCCGAGACCCTGCCGGCAGGGTGATTTGCAAGGCGTTTGAGGCAGGAAAGGTTGTGCGGAATATCAGCTTGCCAATAAATTCAAGAATAATACGTGATTGACTGACGGTGTGCCTTTGAAACAACAGCCGGGTTCTGGTGCCACCTCGAGCTTTAATGGGCAAGCACCAAGTGTAAAGCGGACGAAGTAAATACCAGGAACTGCAAGTGTTCAAGTGTTGGGTGGTCATCCAGTGGAGGTACCAAGCGAGACCTGCGTGGATATTCATAAACTGAACAGCGGATCGCAAATACATTAGCATTAGCTGTTTAACTGCTGGTGATGCCAAACCCCACCGATCAAGAGGTTCTTCGAATGCTCATCTCCATCGTACGAGCTCAGCCTTGACGAGGATTCAGCCGTTTGGCGGGGCAAAGGGCAACGACCGGTTTGTGAACACGTGGGAAAGTGATGAGTCGACTCAAGGGGCACTGTGAAGGGGGGAGCGTTCGGCCGATAATTTGGAGTGGGCCACCCAGGTGATTCTAACGAAGGCGAGCTGCGGTCGGTTGGAAATCGAAGGGGGAGGACGAGCCGCCCGCATCACAACACGCTAATTAACCAGCATCAGCTGCGCACACGATAATCAAGGAACAAAAACAAACGCGACTCGTTGAAACCCAACAAACGGTCCTCCTGTAAAAACTCGGGAAACGAGGCGGAATTTACTGACCAAGCTCCCAGAATGGAAATGCAAGAGATCGCAACCCAGGGCGGCACTCGTTTGGTAACCCCGAAAACGAATGGGTTGCATAACGGTGAAGCCAGGGTGTAGAATTTCCGCTGTTCCCGAGAAGGCAGGCGGTATCGGTCAGTGTTGGCAGCCCCAGCCACAATACAAATAACCCAAGATAGGTGGACATATTACCGCCATCAGCAGCTCTCGCGTTAAAAAGCTCGACGCTATTAGTTACACCATGGTTTTACGTGCGCACTTGACTCACAAAAGGGCTGGCTAAAGGTATCAATGGTCCAACTTATGTGTAGCCCACGCTTAAAACCTGCTGTATGTTCGAGCAAAATCTCGTTTGGCCATTCAAGGAGTTCAGGTCGGCTTTCAGGGTAATTGTATTGGTTTCAGTAGCCAGGAATGTATTAATATAATTCGGGTTTAAGTACACGGAGAGACGACGCCCAAAGCATTAAAGGGGTACCAACAGCAAGCTAGGCATATAACACCAGGTTGAAAGCGCTGAAGGGCGAGTCGAAGAAAAGTGCAAGTGCGGGATAGAATACGCGGGAAGTGCCGAATTAGGAAATTCCTAAATGAGCGTGACGTGACGTCACATGGAAAGGGGCTCGGATCACTCGCGTAACTTAATCTTCATGTACGATTTGGAAATAGAAAGTAACTCAAGCGAGCAGGGTGTGCCGTGGGGTCATAAGTCATTAGGACTAGTATTAAAAGGGGTATGAACAGGCACGGCACTAAGAAAAGGTATTAGAAGACAAGATTAGCTGTAAAATCTACAGCAACGCGAAGACGGTATTCGAAAGGATTAACAGTAACAATAAGCCAAAAAAAATTATCCTGCACGGGAGTTCTCTCCCCTTCGTACCTCGAACTACTTGCAGGTTAGAGGCGCTCAGTCGGCCCCTAACGAAACCCGAGGTTCTGGAGGAGGCGCTTGTCGTTCAGGTCCTAGTTAATCCCGTTAGTAGCTACCACATACTTCTGCTAAAACAACTCACGAATTCGCGAGAGCTGTATATCTATCGGGTTCACGTAATCAGCCTTTCCCGTCCCTCCCAATCAGATCAAGCACATACCTGAGGTTGTTGGCTCAAGGGAGGGATTCCCTTCATCGACGAGTACTCGCTTAAAAATTCATTAACTTCCAGTCTGACGATTCCTAGGTCAGTCAAGCCTTTTGGCGCAACGGTGGGATTGCTCGTACCGTATTCGCATCAATCGTTCCCCAAGCGTCAACTCTTCAGCTAGTGGGACGCCACAAAAGACCTGCAGGCGCGGCTTATCATAAGTCATCCGCTTTTCAGACTGGCCCAACGAATACCTACGCTCGTAAATATCCCGCCCCTACTCTTAAACTCAAACGATTGTTCTTCCGGCGCCGTCGATGCGATATGGAGCTTTGGATATAGCACATTCATATCGATGAAGTTTGAGAGAAATGCAATTAGATGGGACGTACCACATTCTGGTCTTTACCCCAGCCATCAGGAGAGTAATACTGGGTCCTCTCCCAGTATCCATTTGCGTCGTCTGGGCGAAAGACAAAAGGCAGCTCTGGGTTCGATATTATTTAAGCACGTCTATCTTAACTTGAAGTTGGGGAACAACATACCCAAAAAGTTCGTAAACCCGCAAGCCTATATCAACGTTCAATGACTATGGTGTCAAACTAACAGGTATACGACTTACGTCCGTCATAATCTAACAATTACAATAATGATATGGTCAGCACAGGGAAGAAATGCTAACGGAGGGGATGCTCACCAGCAACGGGTTGATCCCGGGGTTCGATACCAGTAGGCTACGCATATCCTGACAGACAGACATAAATCTACACTTTCGTTCTCTTGACCCTCCGTAAACGCAAAGGCGTACCTGGAAAGAGAGTCCTTGGCTAGGTACCTTCTGACCCTCCTTACAACAGTCCGCCGTCATATCTAGGACTGGGGTGAGTGAACGACCACGGAAATGTGAACTAATGCTCACATGTGTCCCTGCCTTCAATCGACATTGTGTGTCCCCCGACTATGTAAGGGAGCATGTTGGCAAAAACGACTCGGTGGTACAAGGTCGTCACTTACTGGTCAAGATCGTTGGCCGTTGGCCGCACAAGCGGCCAAGTATTTTTCGCTGCCAATGCTCTTGCATTAATGCACCGAGAAAAACTATAACAGAACATATTTACCATAGTCTTGGCCGTAACCTTGCCGTCTGTGTATGCTGGAATGTCTGGTATTCCAATGCTCGCCCAATTTTCAATGCTCTCAATGTCCTTGTCGTTCGCTAGTTCCATAGACTCCATGTCTGACCACATCTTGCCTGGGTAACAGTTGCTCAACTAAACAATGTAACCTCAATATAAGAATCATAGCATCGATGGTACTTTAGACGAACCAGGTAGAGCGCCGGGATTAAGTTCAGTACCCCCATAAGACCTCCTCGAAGAGGGTCGGTACTTCGACGGCGAGTATTGGGGGGCATACTCCCTTTGTTGAAGCTAGAATCGAATGCCATGTCCGTGTTGGAATTCTGTTATAGTCAGAAAGTGGGCTCCAAGTCGCGACGTTAAGGCAGTTGCCTCAAAGTAACGACCCGGGGTACCCATCTATTTGATACTATATACCTGGTGCAGTTGTTGCCAGCCACCAACGAAACTTGCATACCGTTATTCATACCGTCGAGATTCGGGGTGTGACTCGAGTTTGAAGCGGCGGGATCGGTGTAAATGGTCGACTGGGTCTTGTCTGTGGTCGCGACGCTTGCGTGTATAGCGGAAGTCATCGTAGGCTGGCGTGGACTATAGGTGGCAGGTGATTCGTGTCGGATATACTGACAATCCCCCGTGCTGCGCCTCGGCAAAGTCTTGGTATGGTCGAATGAGCGGCTGGACTTGTTTGAGGGGAGGGCGGTGATTAGGGATGCATGAGCCAAGTTCTATGAACGATTATAAGGGAGATAGCACCCGCTGACTCGTGCCATCTGACTCGGCGGACATCCTCTCAGGGCCGACGCGTCTCCGGATCCCCATGACAATGCGCGAGCTATGGGCGCTCTGGCAGTGCGTGAAGGGCCGCAGCCCCGAGATTGGAGCTGATGAGCACCTCGCCTCGTTGCATATTCGACAGGAGGATAAACCCGTCGACCATATCACACTAAGCGATCCCAAAACGAACCAGTCGACGTACTTGGTGCCCAACACATAAAACAGGCGACCGCATTCCCAAAAGCAGAGCTGGACCTTGTACCATCGTTCTCGAACGCTTCTAGGCCACGTAGAACAGCCAGGGTGCTGATCGCACTGCGACTCACAGCAAACAAAGCTGCCGGGCGCCTGGACGCCTGGACCGTCCGGGGATCGTGTCTCAGCCTCCGCGACCGTACTGCACAAATCCGGTAGTAGGCTCCATCGATGGGCGAAACAGAATGCGGAACGGGTTCTCGGCGAGATGAACGTAGAGAAGGGCAGAGCGACGTAGCGGCCTACTATTTCCGACGGAGCGAACAAGAGAAGCAGGCTGCTTGTAGAACCTCACATGAGCCTCAAGTGTCAGACCAGCGCGGGTCACGGCGAGTAACAGGGTCCCCGGGGGGTCGTCAAAGTGAGGTCCTGCCAAGTTCCAAGGTAGAGCAAGCGGCCGAAAAAGGAAAGCCAGATATATATGATTTGTGCACGGCACCCCCCAGATTACATAACGAGTCGATGGGGGATCCAGGAGAAGACGTCACAAGAACTTGCATCGGCGTTGAATTGATAAACTGATCGCTGTGAAAGGTAGGAACTTTATCTTAAGTCCCATTGTATCCATCTTCTTGCCTTGCGGCCACGTCGACAAGAACGAAGGGCAAGGGCAAGTGTTGGGAGAGGGCTTACAATGCGTGGTGGTGAGCGTGTGTTGGTTTGCAAGGGTTGCGCGACGGGGGAAGGAGAAAGGGTTGGTTGAAACACTCGATATATATTATTGTATTTAGCTACATCAATGACTCCCCACAATGTCAGCGTCAAGTTCAGGGCGAAGTGGCAGACAGTACTTACTATACTCTCAGGTTAACAGACATAGAGACACCCCGTTTTTCCCTCCAACATCCCTGCGCCACCGTTTGGCTAGTGAGAGGTGGCTCGAGTGTCTAGTTGGCGGGCATGCGAGGCGTGTTGCGGGGAATCGCTCGGCCGAACCGGCTAGGTGAGCCCCAAGAGTAAAATTTAAAGGAATTTCAGCTGACGGGTCCCCAGACGAGTGTCCACGGGCACCCCAGACGAGTGTGCGTCCTAAGGGGGTTAATAGTGGCTGGTGGTTGTAAGGTGGGATCCAGGGGGGAAGGGCGGGCTGGTGAATTAAACTGGCACAGATTTATTCACGGCTTGAGCACAGGATTGAGGCAACAATGGAGTGAAAGCAAACTACCTCACGGGCGCAACTTCTGTCTATATCAAGTACTCCGGGGCCAGAAGCACCTTTAGGCGTAGTTCCATTTCCAAGACTAAGCAGCCCGTTACGCCTAATCCATTGTTTGGCAGTCCGAATACGACGCAAGACACTCGAGCCAATCAGAGCATACACCAAGAGTTTTCGGCCTCGTGGGGTGCTTTGGTTACCATAGAGCAATGGGAGATGTGTGAAGCCAAGAGGGGGGAAATAGTTTCCCCGTGGTGGTTCAGGAGGTTTTGGTTGGCGCTTATGTACGTCTTTCCCGTGAACAAAGCAAATTTGATGCTCCTTGTTACGTCTACTGGGTTTTCTTCTCCGCCCGAGGTCACCCTTTCCAGGGCCCGATGGATCATATCGCGAAACCCACACTGACTCGAGATAAATTTTTGGCTTTCCCAGCTGGTGTATACACCCGACCGCTAGTAGACACCAGAAATTCCAAGTTGCCACGAGTAACCATGATAGAAACCAGCGTTAAACCCAACTTTCGAGTTGAATCCTGACTAGTCTGTTTTCCAGAGCGTAAAATTGGCAAAGCTACCAGACACAATCATTTCCCCCAAGACAAAAGGTCAACAACCTGGGTAGGGGGTGTAGAGAACAAGCTAGCGCTCGGTTCATATGGGATACAGGGTGGTGGGAGCGCTCAAGAGGTGCCGATGCAAAGGTATACTTCGGACAGTCCCAAAAATGGTCGGGTGGGGGTGCACGTGGCCAAACGCCTCAGGTTTTTTTGTGCCACCGTTCTCTGCTGAGCTTCGAACTAGTTGCTCCGAATTGGCGAAAGGGTGCAGGCTATTATACTCTGTATGCAGCCGTCGTGCTGGTACTCATTAATACCTCGATTCTTTCACAACAACTGTACCAAAACTCGTGCTCAAGCTACATAATCACCAATGCATTTCAGACTAGTGCAAAGCTTAATCTGGATTACTTTGAGTGTTTAATGCGCCCAAAATATATAAAATAACGATGTTAGAATGTCTGGGTCTGGTATAGAGACGCATATAGGGCTCCTTTACGCTTGGAATATAGGTACAACCGCACCGGAGAGATAACTGCGGGGTTTTAGAATTCTACAACCACCACCCAAATTCAGTACGCATATTCAGGTCTGAAAATCAGCGGCAGAGTCTATAACGCCAGAGTGTGTGAGAGCACGCTGGGCTGGAATAGCCGTTGAGCGGCAATGCCCTATCGGTCCGCTGACGGTCGTGAGAACCGTTGAGACGGGGCTGTTCGCCAATTACGTATCCTTCGGGGAGCGAATACTTAGGTAGGCTCCATGACCCATAGCTCATGCGTGGTACAGCAACGGTAATAGGGTTTAGCTGGCTGGGATCGACGGCGGTTTGAAACGATCAAGCTTGTAGGTAAGAGCCTAAATTTCTTGAAAACCGAACAGCCCTCTCAGCCCTAGGGTCGCAGAAATCTTCACCTCTACAGTATATGATGACCATGGGGTGGGACAATATCGCAAGAACGGTGTGGGGAAGGTCGAGGCCTGCTGTCTTTGCTTGTGATTTTTAAACGCCGGGGGTTGTTACCCTTTATTTCTGGCATAACGCCCGTGTACCTTATATTATGTAAATGACATCATAATTACTCAGATTAACCTTGCAGTTCCTCGGTGTCCTTTCCCATTTGGGATTTTTGGCCCTGGCCGAAATGTTTCAGTTTTGCCGACCGTGTGAAGTGGCATGCCTATAAGTTTGCAGCCGAAATTAATTAGGCAGCTGAAGATCGGCTGCTTTAGAACCTCGTATAGGGAATGCTGCGCGCTGTGCAACCCCCTACATTATGCCTGACGCCCAAACTTCATCGCCTTGTAATCCATTGGTGTTATCAGGACCTTCTACCTTCTCTAATATCTTTTAGGTCTACTCGTTTCACGACAGGCAACACAAATATTAAGAATAAAGAAACTATGTTGTTGCACGTGCGAACGTGGAGACAACGATGCTGGGTCAATATATGCTGTAGCTACAAAGCAAGCCACTTGTATATACTGAGATGGCGGGGGGCGCTTGGTGCGACAGGTATGACGTGATCACGTGGGTTGCTATGCCGGCGATCACGCACTCCGGAGGCGAATATACGACGTTTGTATTCCGTCCTTGCTGCGCCAACGGCCGTGGCTGCCGCTCGTTCTGGTTCCCTCGACGACTCGCATTTTGCGATACGCGCTCGTGCCTGTCTTTAACCTGCTCTTTGCTTGCCTTGACGCTGGCGTACACCTTAGAATTTCGCTCACTTATACTTTTGTCTTATCATGCGGCGTGCGCCCTCGACGCGGATGCGCCAGAACGATGCGCTGCGCAACTCGGTGTTTGACGCAGCCCAGGAGATCGGACTTGCGGGTCCAAATGCTCTGCAGTGGTTAGAGCAGAATGCAAACATTAGCGAGGAGGATGAAGAGGAAGAGGAGGTCAAACGAGAGGTGAGAGACTCGATTTCCCTTGGTCGGTCCTTGACCACGAGGTTGGGACCTTGAAAACGCGCTCTAAATCCCCCACTTTTGTTCTTTTGCGCTAACATTTTGGATTGTGCAGCCCCGACCTCCCTCTGATACACATCCTCCCTCGCTCGTATTTTCGACCTCAAGCTCAGAACCTGATAGTTCAATCAACTCTCCGTCGAACGATGTGAGTTCAATACTCTTGATCCGTTTTACGTCCGTGCGTTTGGCCAGCTGTCCGGCACGTCTCCTCCGGATCACCAAATCTTTCGCCGTCCATTCATCCACATGCATCCAATTCATTATGTCTCATGTGCTCACCAACTTCTGTTATGCTAGCACTCGACCAATTTTCGTGCACCTTATCCGCGTCCGGCGGCGAAAGTCCAATACCAAGCCTATGCCCAATCTCAATTCCACTCTCAACTATATCAGCCATCACCCCAGCTTCAAATTGATACACGTTCGCCCATAAACCCCGACTCACGTAATTCGCCCAATCCGCTCGCTCGCCCACCACCTGCTTCGTTGGGGCTCAAAATCCCTGACCCATGGCCTCCGGCGCAGCTCGCGGTCGCTTCGTTATCACCCTCGCCCCAATCAGCGAGTCGTGCGCCCACGCCAGCGGATACCATTAATTCAAAGCAAGCAGAGCCGAAAAAGACGAGAAAGTTGACAAAGGCACCTCGGGTTGAGCCGGAAGTCGTCCCTCCTCGGAAAGTAAGCAATGGGGAGAATGGAATCTTTGGGCTTGGCGGGACGCCACCCATACTGCTGCCTGTCCTCCCGTTCCCTAGTGCGATCTCGGGCGAGACTTTGAGCTCCGACGCGTCGGTTTCTGGTCTATCGTCTATCTCTGGGTCTTCGTCGGCTACAGTCACACAACTGGGGGCCGTGGGTCCCGATCAGGCTACTCAGGCTATCTTGTTTCCCCCGACTCCTACGACCAACGAGCGCTCCGTATTCGAGGATGACAACGACGATGAGCGCCCGACTTTCTCTACTATTCCTTTCTCCTCGTCGACCACCGTCACCGCCTCCAACCACAAGCCCAATGCTCCCTCGACGTCCACTGCAGCCTCTGCCGACGCCCCTAGTAGCCACCCCAAAGAGGGTGGAAATAGCGTCATGCGCGCCATGCGTTCCTTCAAGCTCTCCCTCAAGGGTCAAAAGGCGCCCAAGGTGCCCCTCCCGGAGGCCCCTGTCGTTCCTGCCGTGCCAAGCCTGCCACCTGTCTTGACGCTTAAGCTCGGCCCAAGCGCTGCGGGGCTCGTCGAAGATCTACGAAGCCAGGCCAACGAGGAACGCAAGGCCTCTCAGGAAAAGGAACGAGAGGAACGCGCGCTGAAGCTCGCAGAGCTGTTCAAGCCGTCCGAGCCCGGGCCTAACACGTCTTCTGTGTACACCATACAGTCTTCTGAAGCCGGCGTTCACTCGGACGTGGGTCATGCTCCCTCCGATCACGGGCACTCTCATCCTCCCGGTCCACAGTCGGACCAGGGTCATGCGCCGATTCGGGTGGCCGGGGGCGGGGGCGGTTTTTGGAGTGCCAACGTGGGTACCAAGAAGGATCGGACGAATAAGCCTCCAAGGGTGGCCAAAGGGCGTCGAATGTCGGTTGACGAGGTTAATGCGGCTGGTGAAGCTGTCAAGGAGACCGTGAAAGTGACGGAACGCACTCGAGCTGGGACGGTTGGGACGAGAAGTGGGCACACGAGAACGCGGTCAAAGAGTGGGGACTTTTCCGGAGCTGGGTGGGAAAAGGGTGTTCGGCCGCCGGTTCCAAATAGTTCAAAGGGCTCGAAACCTCCCAAAGTCACAGTCAAGCGTATCGCCAATCCGGATCCAACAAGCCCGAAGCTCTCCTTTGATAGCGAGACGCGGCATTCGCTCGAACGCTCCGGATTCGGGGCACGCGCTGAACTTGACGAGATACGTGCGTTGGACGTACAGCACCAGTTGCAGTCGTTTGTCGCTTCGATGAGGGGGATCAGTGGGGAAGATGAAGAGGATGTTCAGGGCGGGTTCAGCCGGGGGAGCGAGGAAAGCTTTGACCAACGCGCAGGTCCTCGCATTCGAGGGAACGATTCAGACACGCTCCGCTCGAGCGGCGACTACGACCCGGACCCGTTCCGTGCGTTTGTGGGCCAGCCTCGTATCACGGTGCCGCTCCCTCGGCCCGAGTCTGAGGCGATTCCGCACCAGCTCGTTATCCCTGCGTATTCGATCCCAAAGGAAGTCGGGCAAACTTCGGTGCCTGCTCTTGCTCCTATGCCCAAACGTGTCATTCCACCAACCGCGTTCAAGTCCTTTGCGAACGTGCCACCAGCGGGAGGGGTGCGGGCCTCGATCGGGTCCGCAAAGCCTTTGGTTGTTGGGGAACCTCGAGAACGGTTGACGCCTGGCGACACGACGAGCAAGGCTGATCAGTCCGAAAGTCATTCGCGTGCCGGGAGCCAAGAGAGCGAGTTTGGGCTGGGGTATTCTGGCTTTGGGTTCGCCCGCGCTGCGGCTACGGCAGACAACAACGACGCGAGTGAAGAATGGGTTGTGCCGAGTCCGTCTTGGGCGCCGCTGGATCCTAAACGAGGTCGTTCGCCAGGGCCAGATATTATCGCTCCTGAACCTCAACCAAAGTTTTTGGGTATTCGTCTGGATAGACAACGCGCATCGGGATTGTCGATTCCGAGGAGTGTGACGCCGGACTCGCCGATGCCCACGCACTTGGGATCTGCGACGCTGCTTGCGCCATCTAGGAGCGTTACTCCATTGGCTGCGCCAAGATCGATCACTCCTTTGGCAAGGTCGGCGACACCGTTGGGCGCGGCCAAGCCGGCTTTCGTGCCTCTTGTTTCGCGTTCCCTTACTCCCCAGCCTCAGACTGAGGCAGGAAGGGACAGGTTATCCCGAGGGCGCGATATTACTCCTCCACAAAGACAAGGAACGATACCTGCGCGCCAGCCTCTGCAACCTGAAGAACGCAACGCCCCTTCACCTACCATTCCGCGGCGCGCCCTTCCGGTCCGGACGTCATCCATCTCGAGTGTCTCGTCGGGTGACCACAGTCTAGGCCATGGGTCGCGCGTACGCTCTCCACCGCCCCGGATCGTCGTTCCTTCACCCGTGCCTGGACCTCGATCCGCTCAGGCAGCGCCGATGCCTCGATCCATGACCTCCACACCCATATCTCGATCCGCAACATCAACGCCTCTATCGCGCGGGCCGGTACCTCGGTCCATGTCCACGACGCCAACTCCGCGGGCGAGTGAAGAAGAGCAACCTCTCCGGCACGAAGCATTTTCGCGATTCCTTGCCCCCGAGACGATCCCTGCAGCGCAGAAGCGCGGGAGAGTGTCGCCATTCCCTACACGGCCTGTGCGAGAGCCGGGTGAGGGTGGGGAGCGCGAGGCCGCCGAGTCCAGGACGAGTTGGGAAGCACCAGAGGAGAACCAGCCCAGTCAGCGCGAGAAATATCCGGGCGGAGGTGAAAAGTATGGGTCGGATGGGCTTATGCAGGTCCCACGTGTGCGCTTTATTGGTGTGCGGTCGTCGAATGGAAGCAGCCAGGCAGGGTGGCAGGGTCGGATGGAGGATATGCGCAATGGGGAGCCGCCGGCACGGATTGGATCTTGGGCTGAGCACGAAGAGGATGGGAGCCGGCCTGTCTCCTGGGAAGTTGGATTGGCGCACGATGAAGATCCTGCATATTCGACGTATGATGGGACGCAGGAATACGACGGGGCGGCGCAGTACTCGGCCTATACGGACGAACACCTGGAGGACGATGCGCGCAGTACGATGCCACCTACTCCTATGGGTCCAGAGGCGAATCCGGACGTTGTTGCTGCGGGCACGCTGAGGCCGTCTGGGCCTGGATATCCTGGCTGGGCGGTGGACGCGCCGGCTTCGCGGGCGTCGACATATACTGTTGCGTCTGAATACGATGATGGAGAGCCGATTCCGCCCGTACCCAACACTCAAAAGTTGGCGGCCGCTGTGCGAGGAATGGGCCAGAGCACTTGGTCGAGAGGCCGTATTTAGTACCCCGTGGTCGCTATCTTGTCGCTGCCGGATGGCGACGTCTGAATAATATTTTGGCTCGCTGTATATATATTTTCTATACCTCTCGTAGTACCATGTTGCCTATTCCAGCATTGCGTCCGTTACTTCGTTCTATACTGTTGTTTTCTACATCTGTTTGGGCTAGTACATATGTGCTTCGGGATTTGTTTGGTTATATGTCGACCATTGCAAATAGATTACTGTTCGAAAATACGGTTTTGATGAAATTTGAGTTCAGCGATCTGGCGCCCACGCATCTGGCGCCCACCATCTCGGTCCACACCGTCGCACCCCGCGTTCCCCGCTCGCCCACAGAAAAATACATGAAAACGAGCGACGTTCTTATCGTGATCCGGATCTTGGATGAGCTGGTCCCCCATGTGGGGCCGCTCCACCCGGTCCCACACACATTTCTATCTCAATTCTGTCTAGTATATTCTCATATGCGGCGAGCTCACACCGCCAGGGCTGCCCTTCCCGTGGACTCGCTCTCTCGTTATTGTTTTACATACTCGTCTGTCTGGGACCACACCCGTCGACCACTGTAGCTAGTCTGCAACGCCTTGCGGCTGACCTGATCACCACTGGGCATTGGGACAAGTCCATTGGTTGCGCGCCCCTTGCGAAAATCTTAACCCAGCCAGGATCCTATCTCTTCCACGCCCTCGTCTTCTGCCTCGCCGGAGAACACCCACCGCCACACATCTAGAGCAGAAGGGTCAGGGGCGCTTGGAGATATTGGGATCTGCTACGGTGCCGCGGCAGGACTCCTGATGTGTGCCTTGCCTGATCTATCTAGATTTTGGATATGTACCTGTGCTTGCGTAAACTGGACCTCTGGCCTGGATATTACTTTTTGGATAGATCTAGATCCGCCGGGCGGCTACACCTTATAGCCGCCAGTAAATACAGTCGCACTCCTTGAAGTGCATCTCCTGTAAATGCATAGCGTGACAGTTTACTGAACGCTTTAGCGCAGAGGCTGTCATTATGCACTTCAAGGAGTACGACTGTACTTGTTCTAGGTTGCGCTACGCTCAACAAGGCAAGACCAACCTGCCTGTATGAGGTCATACACGGCCATCCGGAAACCTTCTGTTGCGCTGCGGACGTGTCGATCACTTTTCTTGTGCCATGGGTTGCCCCGTCCTCACCGGAATAACTTCTAATCGATCCCGGGAAGCCTTTTTCAACTAGGAGAAAACCCGCAGAAAAAATGCGCGGAGTCCTTGCCGACAGACTCGGAACAGATTGGCAAATCCCCAGGACTCATCGAGCTTGCCCCTTGCGAGGCTGAAATGCGTCGCTATTACCCGTGCTGCACCCTAACACTTGACCATCTCAGTCAACGCTCTCGCACGATGCTTACACATCGGGTGCTATCGTGGCGATAATCAATCGAGGCGTCGATAAGCTTGGCGGTTTGCCACTGCCATGCACTGCGTGTTTGGTGTTGTAATCAGTCGCTCGGTCCGTAGCCGCTCGTTCTCGCACCACGTTGGGCGCGAAGTCTGCAGTATGCGTTAAATCCGAACGAGCACTGGGTCATATGGGCGAGCCGCTGCTCATCGATTGGGCGCAAAACGTCAAACTCCTATCAACACTCGCCCCTCAGTGAGTACGTGTGTGTATGCTCGGCGATCGCTGTTTCAATGGTGGAACCTCGTGTGTGTTCTCGGTACATGGCGACTCCCAGTGCACGCTTCGTTCATCCGGTAGTTGGGAGCACGAATCCTGATCTCGCAATGGACGTTTGGAACACGGTCTCTCGCGTGATCTGCTGAACGCCTTGGTGTCTCAATTTTTTTTGGATATTTTTGGATACCCTAGGCCTCACGGACCGACTGGCAACTGCCCGACGCGCGGAGTGTATTGTGTATAGGGGTATCTTCTTGGTTGGCTGGAACCGATCGCGAATTTGGGAGTTGAACAGCCGTTTACGGGTCCACTTGCGCGTCCTACAGCTCTGGAACCAAATCCACCGAGTAGGGCAAGGGTGTGTCGATATCTGAATGCCCCGCTGTAGCTCGAACGACTTGCGACTGTGCGAACTGGGCCGCAGGTGATCCATCCTACTTACGCAGGCGCTTCCTTTTTCAAAGACCAGCCCATGCTGATCCGGGAGTGAGAAATATGTTATAATATGTGGTGGCGTAGATTGACCTCTTTCTGAACAGAGCCTAGTCCCGATCCTTGAACAACAGATCTGTTCGACTTTGACAAACCTAGTCCCGGAGTTAATCTGAGTTTTTTTGCCGGTACTTAGGTGTGAATATTCCGGTACCGATCTCGGCGGTATTGGCGATGCGTATTAACCTTCATCGCCCTCGGACGACGTGCACTCGTGATTCGCAAACCTGCATCTTGCCGGTCCCAGTTGCTGTTCGACGGGACGCCGACCTCGTCGGACCCAGTACTTGGGGCAGGCGAGCGCGTGTTTGTTTAGATGTAGAGATGACCGAGATAGGCGTGTATCGTCCAGTGAATCAAACACATCATGTCGTTCGCCAGCCGTGGCGCCAATGGGTTCCTCGTTACGTGACTGGGCGCTTTATAGTGCTGGAAGGAGTTGACAGGCTGACACGAATTCTGATGTGGTGTCACTTGTCAGACTGGTTGCACAGGGGTATGTCTATAAGTGTGTTCTTTTTTGTCGGATACCAAGAAACTGGTATGTATACAACCGGTTTCGACCGCGCGTGTCATTCCTACGAGGCTCCATCAGACGTCTGGGGATTCACGCGTTGTTGGGCTGACTGGATTTACCAGACCGTTTGGTCGTCGTGAGACCTGTCTATTGTCAGCACCATTCGCTCCTTTTTGTGTTCCTCCTCGGGCACGGCCGTTACTCTAAAACCCGATAGGCCTAATGCATCTGTTTTCGGCCAGAAACTGGAACTCCGATCTGCAGTCCTTTGTGGTTTAGTGATCTGTTATCTGTGTGGATATACACAAGATCAGTGCACGTTACTTGAGATAAACACGCGTTGGATCTGCACATCGCGCCGCCACCGTACGATAGCATGTCTATTCCCCCACACGCAAGTCGAGTTAGTCTCTCATAATTCCAAGTATTTCGCTGCTCCGAACTGGCCCCGCCCGAGCGCCCGGCACAGTCAATCGCGGACTTTAAACGCTAAAATGATCCTGGCTCGGGTGCCGACTTTTTTGTGCAGCCCAACCGATCTGCGTGTTGTACTTGATTCTCCGCAAACAAAATCCGACCTTTTTTGTGATTTGCAATCGATTCTCTTGTCTTGGTGCGAGTGCTGAAACGGGCGATGTGAGGTGTGACGGTGAGATGGAGGCTCTGGGATCGTAAAACCTGTAGTTGTCTAGGGCAGGAGAATGGCGCTTGCCTCGTGGGTTGGGGGGATTGACCATCTTTCAAGATGTTGAGCGCGCATGTTATCGATACAGTGCCATGTCGTACATCCGCCCGAAGGAACCAAGACGAGTTTGATTTTGTGTATTTGGAAGACGCGAACAGCGTCGTCGGGGCACAGACACAGACTAGTACTTGACGCATCGATGTATGCGCCGAAATGAGGTTTCAAATACGTCTTGGTCACTTGACGGCGAGGAGATTATCGGCTGCGCCTCATCCGATTGTGTCGACTCGCTCGGTGTATAGTTTCGTTGCCGGGGTGAGGCGAACGTACGTGTCTACAATGAAGCCCCTATGTTTGTTGTATCCTGTAGGGAAGGGCGTTGTTGATTTTTTTTGCTCATCGATTTTGCCAGGCTTTGCGCGGGTCGTGCTTTGTTCCAACCTCGATTGCTGGGCGATCCCGTCTCCCGCCCTGCGCTGACGATGACCCGCATCGTATCTTGCAGCGAACGTCTCCTTGGATCTCTGCTCCGTTTTCCTGGTAGCTTTGAATCTTAACCTTGTCGATTCTTGTTCTCCATTGGAGTCGGCTTGCCACGTTGGTCGGCTCTCTGGTGCAAAAGTAAGTTTTAATGGTTTTAGACAGGGCAAAGATGCTCAAGGTGAGTACCAGGATCAAATGCTAATAGAGGTGAGTATCAGGGTGGCCGGGCCGGAAAAGACGAGGGGGGGCAGAAGCCGTGGTAAGCCCAGCGGGGAAACGTTGTATGCGCGCGGCCAGGGCGGGCACGTGACGACTCGGAGATTCGGGCAGAATCCGGCGGGAATTGCGAGCCCGAGGCAGTGGTTAGGTTCAAGGCCCCTGCCTCAAACTTTGGTTATCATGGCGAACTCTCCGCGTCCCCCTCAACCTTAGCATCTCCTCAACCTAGGATGTCTCCTCCCTCTCCCCCGACGCGCGACCCCGTCTGGACAGAGCCACCCTGCAGCTGGTTCATCGAGACCACCGAGGACGCCCTGCTCATCCTCGAGGCCGCCCGCCGCGGCCTCATCCCCCGTGTCACCCGCCGCCTCGTCGACCGCGAGCGCCGCATGATCACCTCGGGCTCCGTCTTTGTCTTTGACGAGGACGAGAGCGGCATCAAGCGCTGGACCGACGGGCTCCTCTGGTGCGTGTGAGCGTCGCCGTGCATACTTCGACTCACCCGCATGCAGGTCCCCGTCGCGCATCCTCGGAAATTTTTTGGTGAATTTCGTGTATTTTGGGGGCGTAGTGGCCGTGTCTGACTGTGCCCGCAGCTCTATCGCGAAACCGACAAGAAAGGCTCCAGCGCGAGTGCCAACGCCCAGGCAGCGTCCAGCGAGCCCAGTCCGCTCCTGGTCTCCGATCCGGCCAATGCCTCGCCACCGCCACGCAAGGAGTCGTCGACCAGCCTCAGCCGCCCCAAGGACGGCCGCGCCCAGGCCGACCGCAACCGCGAGCGCGCACTCGTCGGCAGCCTCACCAACAGCTACAAATTCAAGCCGGATGGAATGATGAAGAAGGTCTGTGGCGTCGCATATCGCACCGGCTCGTTGTTCCGTGGCCTGCGCCCTGTCTGACGTATCAGTCGTCATGCGCAGGCCCGCCCAGTCACGAGGCCTGTGATTCCTGCGCATATCACTGACATTATTGCTCCCAGACCTTCTCGCTTACCATCAACGGCAGCGCCCAGCACCTCATTTCCTACTACAAAGTCGTCGATGTCGAAGAGGGTCGGTTGCGCACCCCCTCTTCCTTGCCCGAGCTTAGTGTATTGGACATCAGTCCCGAATACCTCGACAAGACCCATTTCAGATGTCCCCCAAAAGTGGAGATTGACGCTGATGGCATTCCGCGATATCGGTCAGTCGGGCACTCTGATCTCGCATGGGCGCAAGCTGATGCTCTTCCCACGCGATCCGGCCGAACAGAGGTGAAGCAGACGACCCAGACTCGCCTGTACGTACAAACCTCCAGCCGCCGGCACAGCACCATGTCCAGCCCCAGGTGCCGCTCCTCACCACGGGTGGCGAGCACCCGTTTTCGTACTCGCCCGGGGGATACTATAGTCACACCACCGGCCCCGATGGTTCGTATGTGGGCTCCAACTCGGGTCGGGTTGCACGGCGGTACGAGCCGTATGGCGGGGGAGGACCAGGGTCGTCGACTAGCTCGACCGCGAGCTCAAAACGTGCGAGGAGTCGGCGGGGGACGGGGCCAAAGGGGTATGGCGGGTCGGCGTCGCCACCAGGGGCTGAATACAGCGCAGGGTCGGACTCGATCGGGTACGCGCCACAGTACCAGGGTTATACATATGGCAGTGCTGGCGGGTCGTACGCGCCGTCGTCGCCGAGCACGTCCAGCGGCCACTATGCGCAGGGATATCCTCCTGCTGGACCGCCACCTCCCCATTCGATGACGTCCGCGCCGCAGTATGGGAGCGGTGGCTATCAGGATGGTTATACATCTTCGGCATATTATGGCCATTCGACGCCTGCGCCTGCGCCCGTACCCGCCGCGCCGAGCGAAGACAGTTATTCTAATCCGCCGTACGGGAACTATGCGGGGTACCCGTCCTCTGCCCCGGCTGGCGGAGACTGGGCTGGGCGGCGGGATGCTGGGCCTGCGCCGGCCGGATATCCGCATTCGGGTGTGGCATGGGGCACCGAAGTACACGGGTCATAGTCGAGCTTGTTTCTTGGTTGTAAAATCGTGTGTGCGACTCGTGTTCCTTGCTTTGCCGGCTCGTGTTCCTTTTCACTGATCTCTCTGAATACCGCTATCGATCTCCCCTACTGTGTTTTATGATTTATATCTTTTTGTTCCTCTGCATTTCGTGTACTACTCATCACGCAATGTGTGTATATACAGTTCATCTTGCATATGTACGGTGTATGCTACGAAATTTCATTTTAAATTCAATTTGACCCGTGTTTGGCCATGCTTGGCAGGCGTAGGGTAGAAACGCCCCAGTCACACCTCATTGCGGCCTGATCTGAGCCCCTTTCACCCAACCACCACCATCTGGTTCAAGTTTGTTTCTTGGCTATGGATTGCGACGGAGACTTGAGCTTTGGGCTGAATGTCGGTGGGTTGGGATCGTTCAAGACGACTGGATCTGGATCGACGACTGCGTTCCCGGAGATCTCACATAAACGAGGTCCGTCCATTTCCCCATCGCCCCCCATCGCCCGCATCGCGCTGACCGCCACGACCCACAGTCATCGGCATCGACATTACATTCAACTGTCCAGGCAAGCCACCCATCCGGCGCTCGTTCTTGAGGAGCGAGTATCGGGCCGTGCATCTTGGGCGCGAGCCCGCCGATGCGTGCGGTGTGGCAAATGCGTTTGCGCGCGGCGATATCGTACCGCCTGTTATGTCGCGCAAGCATGCCGAGATTATGTGGGTGCACGATGCGGTGAGTCACTGCCGGCCCCTGGGCCAATCAATTTATTCGATTTTATATGAATTATGGGAACTGACTCTGGTCATGCGATTAGCCACAGGTAATGGACATTGGGTCTTATCACGGGACGTATTTCCAGGGCGTTGGCCAGCGGTTGATGCCGAATAAACCTTACCCGCTCTGGGATGGGTCGGTGTTGGAGTTTGGCAAGTCGGTGACCAAGGACGACAAGGTGTGTGCCATGGTGTTGTGTTTAAATGTCGTGCTAATGTCGTGTAGGCGCATGAACCGTTGATGGCAACTATCAAGTTTATCCACGAGGTCGATCGGTTGGGGTTGGGGTTGATGACAAGGGTGCCAAGGTGCGTCGAGTGGCGATTACCAAGTAGAGTGAGCTGATTTTATATAGGGAGCCGTCGGGACTGTTTTCGCCGTCGTCGCCGCCACGTCGGTACGGTATTCCATCCGATTCGGACGAGGACGAGGATGACGACGAGGATGACGACGAAGACCTGGACGAGAGCGACAATAGCTCTGCCTCGGGTTCTCGCTCGGACGTCTTTGAGTATACGCCCGAAGGCCTGACCCGCCCACATATTGACTTGACGGGTATGAGCGACGACGACAATGCGCACAAGTTTGCACACGAAACGGATGGGATCGAGTGCCTCGGATTTGGGTACGCTACCAACAATAAGAACCTGTACGACGACGGGCCGGCGGGATCGTCGGACATGTCCGAGAGCGAGTACGAGGAAGAGGTTGTCGCCCCGGCTCCGCAGCGAATCATCCAAGGCGGTGTGTCGTCCCTCGAGGCGGCCGTTGTGCACGTGCCTGCTCCGATTGTTGCCAACGAGCCTCGTGGTCCCAGCGAGGGCGAGACGAGTGCACCCCGTGCTGTCGAGGTTGATATTGGCCCCAGCGAAGAGGTTCGCAGTCTTAGGGTGGAGCTGGATAAGGCGATCGTGAGGCGCTTATCTGATTATTTTGTGATCGTCGAGGCTGATTTTTTGTGATTTTTAGCATGAGATTACTGGATTGAAGGGGTTGCTGGAGTGGAAGGAGAAGAAGGAGCAAGAACGGGCTCAAGAGGAAGCGGAAAAGGACAAGGATGGAGATGTGCAGATTGCCGAGCAGCCGGCGCAGGATATGCCATCGCGTATTGCGAACATTGAGAATATGGTGCAGCAGCTTGCAACGGTTGGCGATGTCGAGATTTGTGAGCATAGGTCGGCGATCCAGGAGATGCTTGGGCAGCTTGCTAGTGCGTACTTTTGGTTTCCTTTTTGCGCAGCGTGCTAACGGGGTGTTTCGCAGGTGGTATCGAGGCGTTGCGAGTCCGTGTTGGAGGGGAACCATCGGTGCCGGCTCTCGTGGGTGTTATTTGACGGTTGATGTTCATTATCTGACATGACATCTGGCAGAGTAACAACAAGCGCAAGCGTGCGGATGATGACGAAGAAGAAGAAGTCGAGCCTAGGCGTGCCCAGTCGCCGATGCCTATGACGGCCACTGCATCCGTATCAACGCAAGCGTCTGATCCGATGCCTGCTCCGTCTCCTTCGAAGCGATCCCGCCTTGGTGCTTCGACGTTGGGTGTTGTTGTTGGCGGTGCTGCCGTATGGAGTGCGCTAGCGTTTGATTTGATTTGAGTCTTGGGTTGCCGGAACCTTGGAATTGCATTGGAATCTCGGAGTTGATTGGATCGGACGGTGATACCCGGTCGTGTGCTGTTTTTGTAAAGTTGTGGATCCGGTGCAAAAGGTATTTAGTATGTTCATCCGTAAGTATGCTAGCATGTTCTCCTCATTGTGTTTGTGTATTTTTGTATCCTTGCGGATGGTCTATGCGAATCGATTGGATTGAATTATGTGTTGGAAATGTGGCGAGAACAAGGTTAATAATAGTAAGAAAGGAAGTTGTGGTGTCGAATCAGTTCGCTCAGGTGCTCGCAGATGAAATGTACAATGGATACAGTAAGGACTCAGGATCGTATGTCCAAACTTTAATAACCTTTCCGATTTAAATTTAAGGTTTCCCGATGTAATTTGCCCGTGTTTGTGGGTGTGTGGGTTATAAACGCCAGGCGCATTCCGTGGGGTTTGCCCGGCTCCCTGCCTTCCACAACTGCTCTTGATTTAATTTTTGGACCAGCATTTCCAGAATGTCAGCGAACGCAAACGATAGCGCGAGCGGGTCTTCCACATTTGGACGAGAGCACGAGACACTTTCCCACGGTGGCCCAGCCACTAGCCACAAGCGCGGTAGGTGGTTCGTACGACCGCTTGTTTAGGGCACACGAAAGCTAAATACCGGCAATATACTAGTCACCAGCGCTGTTGTTGCGTTAAACTATTTGGGAAAGCCGGTCGTTCAGTGGTTCCTCCATCGGAATGAACGGAGGGTGTTGCGCATCGGCCAGGTCGCTGATGTGTTTAGCGGGGAGGATGTGATATCGCCTCTGGTATCCAGAAGACACGCTGAGATTGTTTGGGAGAATAATTTGGTGCGTCCGGTTTGCGCGATACTCGCTATTCCCCCTACTGCTCGATCGACGAACCAAGCGTATAGTTGCAGGTCATGGACCTGGACTCGCAAAATGGAACGTATTTTGAGGGCGATGAAGATCACTTGGAACCCCACGTCCTTTACCCACTCTTGGACGGGTCCGTGATTTGGTTTGGTCATTTCGGGGAGCTGGGGGACGGGGTGAGTGTAGAGGCTAATGCGGTGTAGAGCTGTACTGAGGTGGTTGCTAGTACCACGAACCGCTGATTGCTACGGTGAGGGTTGTTTACGAAGGGGACCTGGTGAGGATCGGGAGTATGCGGCCCCAGTCTGAACTACCCAAGTGCGTATTGTTACTTATATTGTGAATGTCTTCATAGCTGACCAAGTGTGAATCCTAGGGAGGTGATAGAACGCAGAGCTCAGCTTGGTTCAGAGGCTGGGAGTGACGGCGTTTCCGGCCTGGGTGAATTTGAAGGTGGACCAATGAGTGCGAGCCACGCGCATGTCAATCCCGCCAGCACAAGCAACGCCGAGAGTGAAGGCGGAGGCAATGCTAGGTCTGGACATGCACGCAGGGATGCCCAAAGAGTATTCCGTGGCGGAGAGAGCAGTGCGCCAGCAGCTGAGTCGCCGTCGTCAGTGAGTATTTTATTTGACTTGGTGGGTGGCATTATGTGATATGAGGGCCACTGGCAGGGAACCAAGCGCAAGCGCTCCGGTGAAGACGAAGATGCACATAACGAAGATCGCGAGGGACGTGAAGAACAACCCCAACAAGTGTCCCGACGGGACCACGGACACGACGAAAGCGGTGGCCGAGGAGTAGCTGACAGCCCAAGGCGCATTCAACTGCAAGTGCCTGCTCCGATGACTGCAGCTGTGGCAACCCAAACGGATCCCATGCTTATTCTGCCCCCTGCGAAACGTTCTCGCGTTGGTGATTCCGTGCGGGGTGCCATTGGTGGAGCAGTAGCCATGTGGTGCGCGCTTGCGTTCGAAGGCCCACATCTCTAAGGGGCTGAAAGTTCAGAATTCCGTCGCGCTTTGGATTGGGTTGAAAGCGATACTTGGCTGGGATTGTTGATGCGATATTTATTATTTCCGAAGAGCAGAGGGAACACACACTATACTCGATCCTCGATAAAGTAGCATGTCATCTGCATCGTTTGTATTTTTAGCTTGTGCATTACACTTGGGTGAGTCGCGTGACTCGAGCGCATGAAATTCGATGTATGAAGGGAGAGTGGCCGCGTTTCCCCCCATTGTTCACTGCCCTGGTTCCAGGATTGGTATGACCTCGTCAGTCATGGGGCCCGAAACGCAGCCCGCGCTATGGAAAATGTACAAGCCTTGCGACGGGCCTGGCTTTCAAGCAACAATTGGAAATCCCTTGGTTTGCGCCACGCTATGCTATCCGATTTTATCCTATCCACCGCTTGTATGGTTAGGGCGCAATGGTTCCGTTCTTACGCGACTCAAGTTTGTGGTTAGGTTTGCTGGGAGGGTCATGTTGTGTCTGGCGAGCTGTTTTGTTTTAGGTTTGATTTATAGCCTGAGCAGGTTACGAACTCTGGATATTGTGTAAATAAGGTGGACATGGGAGCAAGACCTCTCGCGGAGCCAATATATATCTGTAGGACCATCCACGACAAAGCTGGAAAAATGCCTCCATGCACCACCCAAGTGACGAGAACAGATCATAAACCCAGTGCTTATGCTTTCAACTCTTCGATTTTAGCCTCAAGTGTACGTAGCTCAATGTGTCGCTGTGTACCTAGGGACTGATATATCTCGATGAGATGTCGCATGGCGGTCAGCGAGTGGGGATGCTTTAGACCGAGTACTCTCTCCCTTCTCTCCACAACCCGCACTTCCATAACTTCAGCTTCTTCGTGTCGACCCGTACACTGGTAAGTAAGCGCAAGGTCATGCATGCTGGTCAGTGTGTGGGGATGGTCGTCGCCAAACAATTGTTTGCGAGCTTCCAGCTCTTGAACTTGCAGCGCCTCTGCCTCTTTGTATCGGCCCAGGTGATAGTAAGTGAGCGCAAGGTTGTGCATGCTGTTCAGCGTGTGGGGGTGCTCATCGCCAGACACTCGTTTGCAAGCTTCCAGTTCTTGGACTTGCAGTACCTCTGCTTCTGCGTATCGACCCAGGCGACGGTAAGTGACCGCAAGGTTGTTCATGCTGGTCAGTGTGCAGGGATGCTCGCCGCCAGACATTCGTTTGCGAGCTTCCAGTTCTTGGACTTGTAGTACCTCTGCCTCTTTGTATCGACCCAGGTCACAGTAAGTGAGCGCAAGGTTCTGTATGCTGGTTAGCGTGTCGGGGTGCTCGTCGCCAAATATTCGTTTGCGAGCTTCCAGCACTCGAACTTGCAGCACCTCTGCCTCTGTGTATCGACCCAGGTCACAGAAAGTGAGCGCAAGGTTGTGCATGCTGGCCAACGTGTCAGGATGCTCGCCGCCAGACACACGTTTGCAAGCTTCCAGTTCTTGAACTTGCAGCACCTCCGCCTCTTTGTATCGACCCGGGGAACGGTAAGTGACCGCAAGGTTGCACATGCTGGTCAGCGTGTGGGGATGCTCGGAGCTAGACACTCGCTTGCGAGCTTCCAATTCTTGGACTTGCAGTGCCTCTACTTCTTTGTATCGACCCAGCTCACGGTAAGAGAGCGCGAGGCTCTGCATGCTGGTTAGCGTGTCGGGGTGCTCGTCGCCAAATATTCGTTTGCGAGCTTCCAGCACTCGAACTTGCAGCACCTCCGCCTCTGTGTATCGACCCAGGTCACAGAAGGTGAGCGCAAGGTTGTGCATGCTGGTCAACGTGCCAGGATGCTCGTCGCCAGATATTCGTTTGCAAGCTTCCAGTTCTTGAACTTGCAGTACCTCTGCCTCTTTGTATCTACCCAACTCACGGTAAGTGAGTGCAAGGTTGGACATGCTAATCAGCGTGCCGGGGTGCTCGTCGCCAAACGCTCGTTTATGTGCATCCAATACTACCAGGTCCATTGTTTCCTTTCTGGTCCATTTCCCCACGCAGTCGTATACCTTGGCGAGCGCTACTGCATTATTTGGCCTAGGATAGTCTTGTCGTTGTAGCACTGCATTGACATGTACCTCCAGTCCCCTTTTGTACGCATATTCTGCCGCATTGTCCCCATCAGTAATTGACACAGCCAGCAAAAACGTAGTGTGCTCGACAGCGACCTCCCGTAAATGAGGCACCACCGTCGAAGCCCAGTCATGCACGAGCACATGAAGAGTGTATGCTCTATTGACTTGATCGTAACTTATCAGTGAGTACGATAGGAGTTCAGTCATCACAGACAAGAATTCGCCAGAGTCCCAGGAGTCATTTGAGTCCAGATATGGCTGAAGCACGTCCTTGATGTGCGCATACACTCCAGTCTCTGCGTCGGACGGTAGGATAGGAAATTTGTAAGTTCGAGAATTGAGCGCTGCACGTCGAAATATCTCCTCGGCGATGTTGTCATGGTACATGAATGCCATCAGCCATAGCAGCTGTTGTGCATGACGGCTCAGCAATCTGTAGCTCATGCACCAAGTTGTGTATACGCTCCTCTGGTAGTCGTCGACTTTGACCAACAGGTCCTGGTATCTCTCGAGCGTCTTCCGGCGCTGTCTCAGGAACATGTCGTGATATTGGACAATGGTGCACTTAGAAGACCAGATATATGCGCCTGCATGAACGATAGCAAGCGCCAAGTGTCCGAACTCCTGTCAGATGACGTACGATTTCTCAGTTCTCGAAGCTCGCATGTGCCTGATTGGTTCAAGGGGCACACCTGAAGTAATTTGGTGGCTGCATTGTGCTCAGCTTCTGGCACCTGTCCGCCTTGCAGCCGCGCTGTTTTCAGGAGCAGCTCCAGCGCCTCGCCTGGGCACATGCTGAGAACCCCACACTCTGGATCCGGTCCCTGTGCGAGTAGAGCAAGCTGAGACAGACGGGTTGTGATTAGAATACTTCCACGGTCGCCTAGCGGAAAGAAACTACGGATATCCAGTGACGGGTCGTCGGCATTATCAAACACCATCAACCATCGTTCATAGCGGCTACTCAACCAGCGGATCGCATCTGTATGCACCTCGCCTATCGTTTTGGTTTTTGCAAAACACTCGAGGGCACTGATTGCAGTCTCTCGAGATGTTGCATCCACATAGACGATGTCGGTCCATATATCTTGAGTCTTCTGCACTGTCCTGAGGGCAATCTGTGTTTTTCCAGCGCCACCAAGCCCGTGGAGCACGAAGACACATCGTTGGTTGTCCCCGTTGAGTATACAGTTCTCTATGCGTTTGATCTTGTCGCCTCTGCCAGTGAATACAGCAGCAGGGTTGGGACATTGTTTGACGCCTGCCATGTGCTGAATCACAGGTTGAATTTCTCCATCTACTCCAGCGGAAAACAATGGTAAGATTTAAGTATTAGGAATGGTCTCCCAGACGCACCGATCTGGGCTATTGCGACAGCCGGGCTTCTCTCCCTCGCTGCCTTCACCATCTTGTCTATATCTGCACTGACCTCCGTTTGCCGCATATACGTTCGGGTGTTCGCCACCACTCTTCCCAGTTGATCCCAGCTATCTTGCCCAACGCTCTGTATTCCTTGCTCCACGCTCAGCCGAAAGTACACATCTGGAATGCTTCTGAACCGCACTGCCATCTCGTGCGCTACTCGTTCAGCGTCCGTTGCAATGCTCATCGCCACCGCGTTAGAGTCTGTTGGTACCAGTATCCGCTGCAGCGGACTTGGTTCTGGGATGCGGATCGTCTCCGCGTGCCCCGCCCCTATGACAACGATGCAGGCTACATGCCTATTCGGGTAGACTCGCTTGACCTCCTCAAGTGCGTGAGTAGTTGGGTTGCTGCAGCCAAGAGCCCCGGCCACAAACGACTCGCGCATCGGTGGCTCGCCGACGTCAATACTCTTGAAATGCGCCGGGTGTGCCATTGACGCGCCGACTGCTTCCCATATCGCGCAGTCCGGCCCCCGGTTGGCGGACACAGCGTAGGAGCGGAAAATGGTAGGTACACCCCCATTCATGTTGTGCTTGGACATTGCGAAGACCATGCTGGTAAGAATTGTTAAGTTAGCTAGTCTCGTTTGGAACCTACAAAATGTGTAGCACTCGTACGTTTTACACCGTGGGTCTTGCCCTACCTCCACCATCGCCTCGTCTTCGTTTCCCGTCGCATCCCGCAGAATATCCTTGAGCACCTGCTTGAGCTTCGTAGTCTTGTACTCTGTTGACCCGGCGCTTTTGCTGATCGCCTTCCTGCTCGAGTACACCTCTTCGCCCAGTTTTTTGAAGCATTGAATGGTCTTATGAATGGGCATGCGCATTCTACCGATCAGTGCAACTATCAAACTTGGTGAGGTTGTCAGGGATATGGTTTCGCACAAGGTGGAGCTACTTACGCTGCAGTGTCCACACCAACTACAAACTCGAACCATTCGTGAAGGTCTGGTGGGTCCTCCAGCCCTTCTACCTCTTGTATAAGATTCGTTATCTCTCCGAGAGCGGTCAGCTGAGACAACCCTTTTGCACCAGCGCCCTCTTCGCCAGGGTCAGCCCTTGTGACGAACGTATTGAAATGAAAGCCCAACGCACCAAGAATTAGTATCCTCACCCCCTTCTTTTTATCATTTTCGCTTGTCATTATATTGGAGGCGTGTGTATACCGAAGTTGGAGGACCGAGGTGGGAGTAAGTGTAGCACCCAGCAATTCTTAACCAGGCCCATAGCGGGGCTCGTCAAGGCTGTGCAACCTGTGCAAACCAGTGATCTTGCTGACTGTTCCTTTTCTCGATACGTCGTAAGTTTAAAAAAGCTGACTCAAATGAATGTGTGGGATAAACCCGTGTCTCTGTTGGAAGCGCATTTGGTGTCGAAAGTTGCTGGCGTGACTAAGTGCAGAGCATACAACTTGCGATTTTGAGCTCGGGCTGAAGCACCGAGATAGAAAGCACACCGCGCTTCTCATACAGTGCCAGAGCAGCACGGTGCTGAAATACATGCGGCATAATGCCAACCTCTTCGTAGGTAT
>WSTK01000123.1:47539-67968 GCA_019616945.1 Ceratobasidium sp. 414 | reverse complement strand
TTTCCCGTGAGATTTTCGGTGAGATACAGGTGATTTTGTATTCATCCAGGCTGTATTTCTCTGTTCTCGGGCGGATCGCTCAGGATTTTGCATGTTCGTGTGCACAGATCTATAGAGCAGATTACTGGTGTTTTTACGACTATCTACATATATAGTTTGAGCAGGAAATGGTGGTGCTCTTGCATCTTCAAGTTCGTACCCCAGCTAGGGCCTGTCTCGGCGCTTACAGCAGTTAAACCCTGAATGTCTACCCCAGTTAAACCCTGATAATGACTAATCCGTTGTTTCATTGTTAGTAGATACTCGTAAATTGCAGACCCCCAAGCGAATGACCGGCCCTGAAGATCCTCAAATAAAGTCGGTTCGATTATTTTCACCAGGTCCTTACTTACATACAACCGTCTTCCGAATACCAAAGCCCCAAAGCAACTACCTCGAGCTTTGTGGCTTAATGGCGGGGACTGAGACGGAGGAGAAAAGGCGGGTATAATGCTTGTTGAGAATCTTTGCGTACGATGAGCTTAGCTTCTGCCTGACAACCAACGCTAACCGAGATTTCTTGTTCAAAGTTTGTATTCCTGTATGTACATCGATTCGTGTTGGTCTCGTACCTCAGATCAGTTCTGCTGCACACAATGCAACTCCTTACAAGCTCAAAGGTGATCATGATTAATGGTTACGTCGCGGGAAAGAGGTACCACCTGGACCCCTCGGGCTGTATCCTCGGTTGAGCCACCAGTATCCGCCGTTGAGGTAGGTCGCATAGGTGAGCCAGGCGCAGTACGGAGCCAAAAGGTAAGTCGCTTTGCCCTCGGTTGGCCCGTGTAAAGTACGCTATGAAGTCGGTTAGTGGGGTGATATAGAGTTGTGAGACCAGACACCCACGGTCATTGCGACAACGGTGCTTGTCAGAGCTGCAATGTCGATCAAAGCCAGACCTTTCTGTAAATCGAATTGACTTGTAAGTTGCACTTCTACGAGGTTGTGCGGGCCAACATACCTGCTTGAGCATAAAGAACAGAGGCGTCCAAGTCAAATTAAGTCCGAGCTGAACCCAGTACATCTTGAGACCGGTGAGGGCGGCATCCCTGGGTACAGTGATACGATCAATTACTCTTTGGTTTGGCGGAAGAAATATAACGCACTTGACAGCGGGAGAAAGGCTGGTGTCGTATGACTTGATCGCAAGATGCGAAGCATATCCCATCGCTGAGTTCAGGCAGCCGAGCCGTTAGATATGTGCAAGTCTGATCATCGGATTGTAGCTCACAGGCGTATAGGATCGGCCAAACGATTGCGAATGCCTGCCGCGGCGGTTGCGCAGGAGGGGGATATTGAGCCTAGGTCGCATTAGACGCAACCTTCGGATCCCAGGCAGCGAGATGACCTACTGCATACCAAGGACCATTTACGACCTTTGACGTTGGATAGCCGCTCAAGCTCCCAAGGACGACTGGTATTCCAACAGCAAACACTGGGTTGCGCGGAAGATCAAGCAAGAGCGGGGGCAGATTGATACGATCAAAGATAGACATGATAAGTCGAGGTCGTTGCTGTCTCAGGCAATCCGATTTCTTATGTGGCCGCGTGCCCTATGATGTCATAGCCACTCGACTGCAAGCACGGGACGAAACGCATATACACATCGTAACAACACCAGCCCTATGAATTCCTAAAGGTAGACACCATCGTCACCCTCTCCATGTGCGTTTGGCGCGTTGGTTGGGTTCTCGCTAGGCAGCGCTGACGCGGCCACCGGCGATAACCCTGACGGGGCCTGCACCGGTGGCTGCTGTATGTCGTAGTGAGGGTTGTCTGCAATTGCTGCGCCTTGGGCCTCCAAAGCTTTTCTCAACATGACGATCCGCTCTTCCTGTGAAGCTCTACCGTTTGGTAAATAAAGCGAGTAATTTAATCCTGTGCGAGAACACGCACATTACAACCGAGTTTTCTCGGAGTGCTTGTTCAAGCTCTGGATCTGGGGTAGCCTCTTCAGATATCGCCTCTTGCAGCTGCCTTTGGGTCGATCCTAGGGCCTGCAGCGAGTTTTGTAGGCGGGATATTTCTGTCCGAAATTCAGTCATGCTATATCAATCTCAGTAATCGGGCGTACCCGCAGATATAGTAGGAGAATCCAGTTGGCACGCATGGTCAAACGTAAATGGCTGGGGATACACCGGTTGAAATGAAGGCATAATGGTCAGCGCTAGTAGCCGGATTGTTTGGTTGCATTTGTCTCGACGAAATGGCTCTCGCGAAAAGTATTGGCACATCATTCCAACCTCGAGCTCGCCGTTTCGGTCTCGCGGAGGCCGCCGTATCTTGGGACGTCACTTTTTTCTGCCAATTGACCGAGCATGTCTGCCTATAAATCCCATGCCTCGACGCCTCGAAGCTGCAGTGGCTCTTCTCTTGGCGACTGCAGAACTAGCTTGTTGCGCCTAATATGTCTTTTGTCCCTCCCTCACTGCCTCGAGATTTATCTTCTGGACCTGTCTCAGCTGGGATCCACTTGCCCCCTACTTCCCATCCCTATGAACGAAACGTGGTGCTCAATCATGTTGGCGACGAGCATCCGGACGAGGACCACACCAGCAGCGTGGGGAGTCGTACCAATGTGAGCGTTGACCTAGAGGGCGCGGGCAAGGTTACGTTGGTCGAGTGGGAAAAGGACGATCCCGAGAACCCCCGTAACCTTTCTCGTCTCCGGAAATGGTATGAACTTTTCATTTCAAGGTAATGCTCGAGGTATTGACCTTGTCTATAGGGTTATTACATTGTTGTCATCTGCCCTCTGTTTGTCGGTAGCTCTTGGGTCTAGTATTGTCACTGGGGACATCCCTGGACCCGCCGAAGAGTTTCACGTATCGGAGGAAGTCGTCAACCTCACAGTCACGCTCTTTGTGGTTGGGTTTGGTGTCGGTTAGTATATACAGTTGTTCCTGCATGGATAAACTAACCAGCGTCGTCTCGTACTTTGAAACCCAGGTCCGTTGGTGTTTGCCCCCATGTCCGAGATTCTTGGCAGATATCCCGTTTACTGCATAAGCATGGGATTGTACTTCAGTTCGTACCGATCTCGCGCTAATCAGGTCTTTATCTCACTACTTGGACAGTCTTTACACTTCCGTCGGCCCTCGCGCCAAACATCGGCTGCCTCATTGCGTCCCGAGCTCTAGCTGGTATCGCATCTTCAGCTCCAATGACGAATGTTGGAGGTACACTAGCAGACATGTAAGTACCTCGGTTTGACCTCAGAGCGCCGACCTAACGTAGACTATAGCTGGGATGTCGAGGAACGTGGGTTCGCCATGGCCGTAAGTCCAATTCGGTTTACTTTACCAATTGGTACTCAAATTTACCCTTTTTAGGTGTTTTCAGCGTCCATCTTTATGGGACCGTGCATCGGACCTCTGATCGGAGGTTTCATAGGCGAGACCATCGGCTGGCGCTGGATCTACTGGGTGTTGTTCGTATTCGTGGGGATTGTGTTTGGCGCGACAGTCCTGCTCATGCCCGAAACGCTCAGCCCTGTCCTGCTGCGCCGAAGGGCTGAGCGACTCCGTGGAGAGACGGGCGACGAGACATTGAAGAGCGAATCCGAGTTGCACCATGCTAGCATGGCTGAAAAGGTCAAGATATCCTTGACGCGTCCGTTGGGTAAGTGCTCTATGCTATATTTGTTGGGTCGTATCTGACGAGCGAATCTGCAGTCTTGTTGGTGACCGAGCCCTTGCTGATTTGCATGTCCGGGTACTTGACTTTTATTTACTCGCTATTGTATTGTGAGTTCTCCAGGTTAAATGTCTTGAATCTTGGAATTAACCCAGTCGGCAGTGTTCTTTTTCGCATACCCAATCGTCTTCATCCCAAAGGGCCTGAACGCTGGAGAGTAAGTCGGCGTACGGTGACGGCTCAATCAGTATATTAATTGAGTTTCTCAGGATTGGTCTCACATTTATTGGCGTCATGTTCGGCATCTTCATCGCGATGCTTCTCCTGCCCGTGCAAGAAAAGGCCTACCGTAAAGTGTGTGGCCAACGAGGCGTTGTTCCCGAAGCGCGGCTACCGTTTATGATGTTCGGTTCGATGTATGTATTACCTCCTTGCCTCGAGCGTCTTTGCGCCTGACTATTTCTATCGCAACTAGCCTGTTGCCGTTTAGTTTGTTCATCTTTGCATGGACCTCGTTGCCCCACGTTCACTGGATCGGAGCAACGATGGCGGGTGTGCCATTTGGGGCTGCCATGGTCACTGTCTATGTGCGTCCTATTCTTGCGTTGCATCTTCATTATCAATTATTAACACACGTACAGATATCTGCGAACAGCTATATCATCGACACGTATCAGCGCTATACCGCCTCTGCCGTTGCCGCCAAGACGTTCCTCCGGTCGATTATTGGTGCAACCGTCCCGCTGTGGGTCAACCAAATGTATGCAGGCATGACGCCGCAGTGGGCTTCAACGCTGTTGGCCTTTTTGGCTATTTTGGCTATGCCTATCCCGTTTGTGTTCTTTCATGTGAGAATTGGGTTTATCCTTACCCCAGGTGGATGAGGGGCTAACCATTGCGCCTTTTACAGTATGGTGATAGAATTCGCGCAAGGTCCACCAAAGCTAATTGATTACCTCCAACCAGCGGCTAGTAAGCGATGGGTAGGAATAGTTTCATCGCTAGTTATGGTTGGATTTACGTGCCGCTTGTTGCGTTTTAATGGAATCTAAAGCTTTGTCTCAATATCGCTGAAGAAAGTCTCGGATTGGTAGACGTATAGAGTACAGAAACACATGAGAGTTTCATGGATGAATTGGAATAGCATGATTGCAGTAAGAGGACCGTTGGACACGTTTGGTGCCACTTTTCATACAGCTATTTGCAAACAGTTCACTGGAAGCTGTATTTCTCATGTGAGCATCGTTAGTTATCCGGAGCAGGACAGAGGCTACGTACAACATCTTGTACCGCATCGACGCGTGAATCGGCTGGAACTGGTCCCTGAAACGTTGCACGGCTGAAGACGCCCCGCCGCTGGCCGTCGTCGCTGCATCATCTGCGCTCAGATCGATAGACGGGTCGTAGTGGTTCTTCGCTCTCTCGCACACGATGTCCGCGTCTGAGATATTTGGATGAATATCGAGCCCCGACTAACTTCAAGCACTCACAGTAGACAGGGGCTGGGATGGAGACAGAGCGGGTTGCCCTTGCGTACACGTGACAGAGCGCGAATGAGAGGGACTGGAGGCTGTCTGGGGTAAAGTTGTTTTCGTCATGGAGGACGCTTGATAGAAATATGTTAGTCTGATATATGACGTTTAAGTGATATACTGTGTACCTGTAGTGTGCCGAACGCGATGTCCCAAGCAGACCGCCGTGACTCTGGAGATAAAAGTCGAACTCAGTCGGCTACAAGGAACCGTCAGCGAGGTAGAACAGGTCGCGTAGTAAATCAATACTGACGTGCCCAACACTAAGATGAAGTTATAAGTTTTAGGATGTGTTGGCAAATGGGAGAAAACTTACACGTCGTCGACTACTGTGCCCGCCGGGCAGTTGCCACTCCTGTCGGCCTGACCATGTGTTGGGAAGAATCGTACGTGGTGCCGTTTCCCTTGAAGTTACGTCGATGGTTGTTTTAAACTAAACTACGTCATCTTTCTACTCACCGACAACTACCACGGTAATTAGAGGATTTATTTTATGACGGGCGCATGCAGCTAAACACGCCCAGATTGGGTATTAATCCATGAAAAGATTCTGAACAGACACATACCCTTAATGCCCGGCAGTTCGAAATCAAGCACTTGCTGGAATTGTCCCTCTGTAACGTAACGCGGTTAGTTAGACAATAATGGCCGATCTGCATTGATATCCTCACCCGAAACGCCATCTCGGTAGTAAATGATGCGTTTTGGAGCAACGGTCTGCTTCCTCTCCTGCTCTTTCTTCCAGTACATATGCCGCCCAATTAGTTCGTAAACTGGGTCTTCAACCCCCGCAATCATTTCCACACTGTTGCGCGACCAAGTCAATAGCGTTCGAAAAGCATGACCACCTCGCTCACCGAGAGCCCTGGGCTGCACTAACGGCAGAATAATGACTACCCACCGAATTACTATCAGTAGCGTGTTCTAATGGGGCGCAATAAACTTACGTTGCGGTTGAATCGATGCTACCCACTACAGACACGAACGATGGGCGGTCTGAAGCGCCAGGAGCCGGGTGCATTACGTCGGCACCTACCACATGTCCGTTAGTCAAGGTCTGGTTCACGAGCCTTATTCCAACAAACCTAAAATCATAACCGGGTTGGCCGGGTCCGACAAGAACTTTTGTGCCTGCGGGTCCAAAATGCTGTTGATTCCACCGAGCTTTGCATTTGCCCTATGAGCCAGTAAGAGATCATCCTCCTGATTGCCATCCAACTTACTTCAACCAAACATTCGCAAAGTATTGGGGGTTGCCCTTCTTTGCCTTGAAAGCATTGAGGCACTGGGTGGGGACTCCCCGCTGTGTATTGATGAAAGCATGTTAGCGTTGCATCCGGGCATTTGAGCGCTCCCGCCTACCTTCACGTCTCCAAAGCTTCGTGCGCAATCCAGCAAGTTTAGCGTGGCGTAATACCTGAATAAAACAACCAAGCTTACTGTTTAATAGCTTGATACAAGTCTGCCGAGTTGTCGGGCATGATTATCACAATCAAGCTGGGAGGTTTTTTGGTGGCATTAAAAACCGCGGTGCCCGCGGCTTGGAGGTGCTACATATTCTATGAGTGTTTGGCAGATCGCGAAAATACGAAACCAGTACTTCATGAACATTCAGTGCTTGGGCTAACGAAAAAAAGCGAAAATTAATCTCAGTGTCAAGGACGACTCGCATCCTTACCTGGCGGGTATGATATCGGAGGAGTTGGGCTAAGCCCCCGAATTCCTGGGTCAAAGTAGCGTTAGCTTGGGGAGTTGGTGTAACCTTAGCCTAACGCACCCAGCAAGTCTGCTTGTGCTTTAAATTTCTGGATAATGTCGTACACGTCTGGTTCACGAGCCGTGCGGGTATCATAAACGACCACGGCCCATCCGGTCACCTCGGCGGGTTTGAAGAATTTCTGGTCGGCAAGGTTCCACGACCCGTTCGCTGGTTTCTGGTAGCATCAATGATACCTAAGTAAATGAGGGCGCAGTGTGCGAACGAGCTTACAATCTGCTTTCGTTTACTGCCAGCTCCATAGTTGAGTGCAGGCGTTGGGAGCACCCGGGCGAGGCAGGACTCGGGTGTCTGACTGACGGTCATTCCAAACTGACGCATATACTCTGTGAACGTCTTAGCATAATTGTCCGCAGTTACTTGGAATAAATCTCACCAGATTGCCCGTATTGCAGAACCTGTCGAGACAAACAGTGAGATCGCTGCCACTCGAATTAGCGTGGGAAAATACAAACCGAATGACCTGCAACAATAGAGTTTAAACGTTGATCGGGAACCTAGGGGCTCATTAGCGTGATGCGAGGTAGGAACACAACGTCTTACCTTGGTCGAAAACGATAAGACTGAGGACGTCAATTGAGGGGGAAGCTGCTTTCTCATGAGTTGTCCCGGGATGATCGTGCAAAGCTCGATGGGGAACGCGGCACCAGTTGAAGTCTTGAAATTATATTCAACCCTGAATGCCAAAAGAAATTGGTAAAAAAGCACATTACCTCAATGCAAACGTTGTTGGGGTATTGCAGAACGGTTCCCATGGATCGGAAATATTGAGCAACGTTCGTTTCCGTTCCGTCCGAGAGTTTGAACTTGTAATTAGCGGCACTAACATTCGAAATTTTCTTTAGGACCTTGGGCTTCGTGCTGACTTTTCCGTTCTTCTCTTTATGAGTAGTGTTGAAGCGGACATTATTCAAAAAGTTTCTCAATCGAAGGCGTTCGCGGTCTATTGATACCACAAATATTAAGATCGTATGGATGCTAATGCAGCAGGCTTACCGGGAAGCCCCTGCCCGGGGACGAGGGCGGTTGGACTATTATTGCCTAGAATCACGCGGCACACATCGATCATCGGGCCAGGAGCATACCTACGTCATTCAAGTCAGATTCAGCACACAACTCTCCGTTGCAAACATACATCGTGCCTGTTCAGGTGATGTTTAGTAAACATACTATTTACGAAGACTGTACCCACCAGTGGAAATATCAATATTCATCAACATGGAGCGTAATCCTGGCCGAACAGACTGGAAATAACCACGCCATAGTTCCTAAACAGGGGAACTGGGTAAGATCTGAATGCTGGATATCGATCATTTACTCACAATCCCACCCCCGATTGCCCACGTCTCCTTGTCTGTGAAGAAGGAGCGAGAATTATGAGGGTACCGCCTGGTTGTATAAAAGTGTTGGTCAGTTGTTTCTAGGACATGAAAAGATTTGCCAACATGACTGGCTCCATGCGGACAACAACGTTGATAGCGGTCAATGCTGTGGAAATCATGGGGTCGTAGGACTGTTGGCCTTTTTGGTAACGAGCAAGTAGGCTAACGAACGCAGTCAGCCGGAAAAATGTAGCGCGAAGGGCGTTGGACATACGTCGGGTTAATTTCCGCTACACGCTTCAGTGTGACTTTGTATACTTTAGGTGGACGCCCGCCCTCACGAGGAGGCTCCAAGGTCACGTCAAACTGCAAGTAAATTAGTAACCGCCATTCATATTTCCAATAGACTCACAGTCTGTGAGTCCCCACCAGACAACGGAAGTTGGCGGCTTGCGAACAAGTTCTTTCGGCCGTCATAGACTGCGCGAGGAGTGAAAACTGTAGGTGCAATACGCTCCTGCATGACGCGAATAAGGTCCATATTGAATTTAGCCGGCATGACCTTGTCGGCCTTTATATCTGTTGACAGTTTAGACGCGACATTGCACTGCTCGAGGTTACTCACCAACTAATGAACACAAAACGTCAGTGAATAATTGAAGTGAGAAAATTAGAAAGACAAACCATCATAATGATGAAAGGTCGCCTCTGGTATCGTTACCGCAAAGTTGTTCGTAGTCACAGTCAGCGGTGTTCCAAGCGTTCCGCGAGCAGTCGGTCGCCGCACTCCGACAGTTTTGACTCCGGCCGCGATGGTCGGACCAGCGCCCCCCCGAGCGGGTCTCGGATCGGGCACATAAACCTATCAGAACTGCGTGAGCGAACCCATGCATCCACACTTTCACAAAGAGGACTAACTGGCGCCAAGACTTGAGGGGCGGCTGCTCCTCCCCGTCCACCACCAGGTGGCCCACCGCGTCCCCTAAAACCTATAACAAACAGAAGTCAACTCTTGTTCATAATTAAGTGACCAAAACTTTACCTCCCCCACGATCCCCTCCCCCGCGATCTCCGCCCCTAAACCCACCTAAAAGGAGTAAGTCAACTTGTTCGTAAAATTAAATTATTCATAAATGGCCTAAAATTTACCTCGTCCCCTGTCTCCAAAGCCGCCGCCGCGCTCTACGGACGAGCCTCTTCCACGCTCGCCTGACCCGCCACGGCCGCCGCCGCCTCTTCCTCGGCCGCCATCGCCGCCTGGAGGGCCGCCCCTGCCCTGCCCACGTCCGCGTTGTTGAGGAGGCATCGTAGAGATTTGATCCTTAGGATAGCTTGTGGTCAAATGGAATTTATTTCGAAAACGGATACAGGACCTGTGGTGGTCGAGTGTAAGAGAGGGATGATGGCGTGGCTCTTGCGTCGTGGCTAGTTATGGGGCGCCGGATCCGGATCAAATCACACCGGGTTTGATATGTATGTGTCACATCTTATCTCTTCCGCCATTCTTGACCGTGGGGCATCACATGACCATTTCATTTCATTTTATTCAAAGCAGATTTATACACGTGACCGCAAGAAACTATTCCGTTTGGGTCTGCCATTCACATCGCCATTCACTGGGAGCGATTTATTGGAAACTATAGCAGCGTGAGTATATGCGGGTCAGCGAACAACGCCCACGTACAACATCTTGTACCGCATCGAGTCGTGGATGGGCCTGAAATTGTCTCGGAATACCTGAACAGTTGATGACCCTTCACCACTGGTCGTTGTCGCGGCGTCATCAAACGCGCTAAAATCAACGGATGGGTCGTAGTGGTTCTTCGCTCGTTCACAGACAATGTCTGCGTCTGTGAGATTGACTGTTCTAGTGCCGGAACTTGGTCTCTACGTCAATAACTCACAGTAGACAGGGGCTGGAATGGAGACTGAGCGAGTTGCCCTTGCATATACATGGCAGAGCGCAAAGGAGAGCGCTTGCAGGCTGTCTGGGTTGAAACCGTTCTCGTCGTGAAGTACACTGCACAAAGGAATTAAAACGTGATACGAATTCAAGTCAAACACAACTCGCTTGTAGTGCGCTGAGCGCGAGGTTCCAAGCAGACCGCCATGGCTCTGCAGATAAAAGTCGAACTCGGTTGGCTACAATCAATCGTTATTGAAAGCAGGGTTTCGATGCTCATTTGATACTAACATGTCCGACTCTGCAATAAAACTATTAGTCTACTATATGGCCCGAGGTGGCTAACTTACACGTCCTCAACCACCGTCCCTGCTGGACAGTTGCCACTCCTGTCGGCCTGGCCGTGTGTTGGGAAAAACCGTACGTGATGTCGTTTACCTACGTCATATAAGTGCGTCGTACTCGACCGGAGCGGGTGCTCCAGCTTACCAACAACTACCACGGTGATCGTGGGCCGGATCTGGTGTCGCGCACATGCATCTGTATGCGCGCTATCAGAAAATGGTACGAAACTCGTACCAAACGGACACATGCCTTGGATTGCTTTCAGTTCATATTTTAGAACATGTTCAAACTGCCCCTCTGCGTGTTGTAAAACGATATTGAGCTAAGCACGGCAGATAAGCTATATCACTCACCAGAAACGCCATCTCGGAAGTAAACAATACGCTTCGGGTAAGCATTTTGTCGCTTCTCACTATTCTTCTTCCACCAAGCATGGCGGCCAAGTAGCTCGTAAATCGCTTTCTCAAGATTGTCGATTATCTCGACTCTATAATTATATGGGCATGGTGACGAAGAGACAATACGGTTTAATTGACTCACCGAGATTCTTGGACCTGGCTCACAGCGGTATAGTGGCTACCCATTAAAACGAGTTTCAGCGCCTTGTTTCATATGAGAGTCATGAGCTACCCACGTTGCGGTAGAATCTATGCTGCCTACGACAGCCGCAAACGAAGGGCGCCCCTTCCCTCGAGCACCCGCGGTTGGGTGCATAACATCGGCACCTACAATGCTGGTGTCAGGAGGAGCATTCTTAATCCTTGGTACTACGTACCGATAATCATAGCCGGATTAGCGGGATCGGACAAGAACTTCTGCGCCTGTGGGTCCAGGGTGCAGTTAATACCGCCTAGCTTCGCATTCACTCTGGATATCGGTGAGCAACTGTAGGCTAAGCCGGGCTGAATACTCACTTCAGAGAAACATTGGCAAAATATTGCTGATTCGCCCCCTTGCATTTAATTGACCTAAGGCATTGGGTAGCCACGCCTCGCTGCACATCAAATTAACTTAAGCTAGACTTGAAGCAAGCTAGAGCACCCACCTGGACGTCACCAAAGCTGCCAGCGTATCAGGCCGCGGTAAGCATATATGCGTGAAATAAACCTATTAACATACTGTTTGACAGCTTGATACAGCTCTGCCGAGTTGTCCGGGATAATCACTACAATCAAGCTAGGGGGTTTTTGAGTAATCTTAAACACTTGCGCTCCCGCATCGTGTAGGTGCTGTGGTTGTTATGAGCGATTTGTAAGCGTATGATCGGGGTATTGTCACCTGGTGCACATCCAGTGCCTGGGCTATGTAAGGAGGGAGTAAGCCAAACGTGAGATCGGTGGTAGGAAGAAACGTTGTCGTCTTACATGGCGGGAATGAAACTGGCGGGTTGGCGCTGAGTCCCGTGATTCCTGGTGTGTTGTTGGTCAAGCGGTTCACTATACTAATGTCCGAGGACGTACCGAATAGCTCTGCCGTTGCCTTGAAATTCTGAATAACATCACCAACATCGGATTCGCGAATAACGCGGCCATCGTAAACAACCATAGCCCAACCGGTCACGTTCGCCGATTTGAAGAATTTCTGGTTGACCATATTCCACATGCCGTTTGCTGGTTTCTGCGGGGCGGCATGAGTCGCACGATAGTACTAAGAACATGAGCTGTCTCACAAGTTGCTTTTTTTGGCTGCCTTGACCATAATTAAGTGCCGGCGTAGGAAGTATCCGAGCGAGGCAGGCCTCTGGTGTCTGGCTAACAGTCATTCCAAACTGACGCATATATTCTGAAACACGGGTGTTATTTTAAACGGGGGCACCCGGGAAACCACAAAACCTCACCGGACTGCCCATATTGTAAGACCTATTTATGACGCCAGTAAACGAGGATATTTCGGACGGCGTGGAGGCAAGAACATACCGAGTGCCCCGCAACAACGGAGTTTAGGCGTTCGTCAGGTTTCTAAATGACCCAGTTAGCGTAACGCAGGACTCTAGAGAGAGCGGGATCATACTTTAGTCGAGAACCTCAATATATGGGGAACCAGGTCGGGGGGAATCTGTTTCTTCATCATCTGCCCTGGGAGGATCGTGCAAACCTCGATCGGGTACGCCGCTTTTGAGTCAGTCTATTGTACTTATTTAGCAAAAGTTGACATAGGGCCAAGAATAAATACGCTACCTCAATGCACACGTAGTTTGGATATTGCACGTTGGTCCCCAACGATCGAAAGTATTGAGCAACGGTTGTTTGATTCCCATCCGACTCAAACTGGTAATCTGTAGCACTACGATTGGTAATCTTCTTCAAAGTCTTTGGCCTTGTATTGACTCTTCCCGACTTGTCCTGGTGTGTAGTGGTGAAACGAACACCGGACAAAAAGGCCTGGAGCCGCATGCGGTCACGGTCTGATTTAATAGTCGGTTAGAACTCCCGTGCGCATATGTAGTGCCTACCAGTGAGCCCTTGTCCAGGAACAAGAGCGTTTGGACTGTTGTTGCCTAGGATCGCGCGGCATACGTCGATCATTGGGCCTGGTGTGTACCTATGGCGACTTGGTCACATCTAGCCGACAACGCATCTCATCAGACGTACATGGCACCTATTCAAGCGTATTTTCAGCGAGGACTCGTGGGTTCATTACGTCCAGCACGCACCAGTAGATATGTCAATGTTCATGAGCATTGATCGCAAACCAGGTCGAACAGACTGGAAGTAACCGCGCCAGAGTTCCTACACAGCAGGTTAGACAAAACTCGCATGTTTGAGTAGGTAAAATACCATGCCGCCTCCGATGCGCCAAACTTCTTTGTCTGTGAAAAATGAGCGAGCGTTATGAGGGTATCGCCTGCCCATAAATGTAAGTAGTTGATTATAGATTGAAATGTGACCTGCTTACATAATTGGTTCCATGCGAACCACAACATTGATGGCCGTGAGTGCGGTCGTGATCATAGGGTCATATGACTGCTGCCCCTGTTGATATCGAGCAAGCAACCTGCAAGGTAGTGATGTTAACAGTATAGTCATGGAAAAATATTATATATATATACGTTGGACTGATTTCCGCAACATGCTTGAGGGTGGTTTTGTAGATCCTGGGTGGTCTTCCTCCTTCACGCGGAGGCTCCAAGGTCACATCAAACTAGAACACGGAATATTGTTTAGTCTTATCACAAGCTTTTCGTAGGGCTCACAGTCTGAAAATCACCACCGGACAAGGAAAGCTTGCGGCTCGCAAAAATGTTCTTCTGGCCATCGTATACCACGCGAGGAGTGAAAACACCAGGGGCTATATGCTCCTGCAAGGCTCGAATCAAGTCCATATTGAGACCTGCCGGCAGAGTTTGAGGCTTGTCGCCCCTTTGAGGTTTGTTGGATTTAGGAGGTTTGATGTCTATTTTGTTGTCAGTTCCGGGTATACATCTGACCAAGGAGTACTCACCGACTGTCAAGTATATGCGGGGAGGGGGAGTGAGCAACATCGTTCAAGTTAGGGAACATGGGGAAACGAACCGTCATAGTGATGGATTGTCGCCTCGGGTATTGTTATCGCAAAGTTGTTCGTGGTCACAGTCAACGGTACTCCGAGTGTCCCACGAGCAGCAGGTCGTCGCACCCCGACAGTTTTGACTCCAGGTGCGATGGTCGGGAAAGGGGCTGCTTGTGCTGGTCGAGGATCGGGGACATATGGTGGAGCTATGAAAGTAAATGTCGGGCAGCAAGGTCATAAACATGCACAACCTGTGAGTGTCAGACGGGATGCACCTATGACCAATGGCGGCGGGGCCGGCCCGCCTCGGCCGCCACGCCCTGGTCACAATGATAAATAAATGTGATTAAAATTAAAATTATATTCCGTACCACCTCCCCGTCCACCACCAGGTGGCCCACCGCGTCCCCTAAAACCTATAACAAACAGAAGTCAACTCTTGTTTATAATTAAGTGACCAAAACTTTACCTCCCCCACGATCCCCTCCCCCGCGATCTCCCCCGCCCCTAAACCCCCCGCCTATAAAATGAGTAAGTCAACTTGTTCATAAAATTAAATTGTTCATAAATGGCCTAAAAATTACCTCGTCCCCTGTCTCCTCCAAAGCCGCCGCCGCGCTCTACGGATGAGCCTCTTCCGCGCTCGCTTGGCCCGCCGCGGCCGCCGCCACCTCTTCCTCGGCCACCATCGCCGCTTGGAGGGCCACCCCTGCCACGTCCGCGTTGTTGAGGAGGCATCGTAGATATTCGATTCTTAGTTGGGGTAGCTTGTGACCCAGGAGGCCTGTCGTCGTCGAGGGTGGGAAGCGGGAGAGGGAATTGCGTGGCTATAAGTTCTCCGAGACCGCGTGGCTAGTTTGGCGAATCGATGGATGACGTCAGCAGAAGGAGCCCAGGGATTGGGCGCTTGACCTGTGCTCTACGCCCTCCAGTCCCAGGAGGTTACTTCTCTCTGGGATATTGTACTGCTTGGGCTCGCAACAACACCACACGAAACGTTCACAACGAGAGAGGAGGACGTAGATGTCTCGGATGCCGAGTATCATCCCTGGGCAGACGCCGCAGGAGGTGGACCAAGAGGGCAACCCAGTGGAAGACGATGCGATGCATGATGATCAGGCCGAACAAGAGGGGTATGGTAAGTCTCTATCGCTAACATCTCACTTTGTTGCATCTCTGCCCACTCGCCCCGAATCTTCACGCGTTCTGACGTTTACCCCTCAGCATCCTCGACCCCTACCTCGTCACTTACCTGGATAACCTGGTTTTGTTCGTTGCCCGGCCACGAGTATTTCTGTGAAGTGGGCGAAGATTTTATCGAGGATGACTTTAACCTTACTGGTTTGAATGGGCTTGTACCGTTTTGGAGAGAGGCAATGGAAATGGTCCTTGACGTTGAGCCAGGCAAGTAGCGAAACCTGGTATGATAATGAACCTAACGCTAGTCTCAGAGGATGCACTCAAAATACCCGATGTTTCCATTGTCGAGTCATCCGCAGAGCTGCTCTACGGCCTGGTCCACCAGCGCTACATTCTCACGCGCCCTGGGCTCCAAGCCATGGTGAGCCTAGTGAAAACCCTGGATACACTAGACCTTTTACGTATTAATAGGTCGAGAAATACGAGGCTGGCCATTTTGGCACTTGCCCTCGAGTTTTTTGCAACTCGTGCCATGTCGTCCCCTGTGGGCGGTCTGACCTTCCGGGCTTGGAAACCGTCAAGCTGTACTGTCCAAATTGCAACGACATCTACTCTCCCCCCAGTAGTCGCTTCCAAGGAGTCGATGGTTTGTCGAGTTCTGAAAATGTGTGTACGTCAAGCTGATTTCTGGTGGCACAGGTGCCTTCTTTGGCACAACCTTTGCCCACCTTCTCTTCCAAACCTACCGCGAGCTTGCTCCTGCACCGTTCAACCCAACTGCGCCTCCCGTTGACCACCTCCATGCCCGGCGACAAGTCCCCGTCACCGAGCCATTTTCAAACAGCAACCCCTACGGCGGCCAAAAGCAGCCCAGTGACCGCGTGTACACGGCCAAGATTTATGGGTTCCGCGTGAATGAACGGGCGCGAAGTGGGCCGAGGATGCGCTGGTTGAGGCTTCGGCCGCAGACGCTCGAAGAACTGGATCAGGTGGATTGGAGGGGTCGGTGGATTGGGAGTGACGATGACGGAGGGTATGACGATTCAGACCCCGAAGGCGGTCCAATGGAGAACTTTGATGACGACGACGGCTCGCAGGTATGCATAACAAGAATCTGACTGGGTGGTTGTTAATGTTATTGCAGGAAGAAGATGACGAGGAAGAGGAGGAGGAGGAGGAACGACAGCAACCCGTTCCGACCACCTCTGCTCGTCATGGGCGACAGCACAACCTCTTGGCCACCGACTGGGACCCCTTGGCCTTTGCTGCCAAACCAACTAGTGCGGGTCCCTCCCGAGCCCCTCTCCCCATCGCGGCCTCGGATTCTGAGGTGCCACATTCAACGTTATCACGTTCATCGAGCTCGAGCTCGCTCTCCACACCTGCAGAGGACACGTCTCCCCGTCCTCAAGTGTTTAGGCGAGGCAAAGGCGCGCTGAACCGCAAGTTTGAGGAGGTAGACATGATGCTGCGGGCAGCTCGCTCCACTGTAGAGACGCCACAGACAGTTGCCGTATAAATCTTGCTTTATTGAGCTACTGCTTTGTGACTGGATATGCATATTTCTCAGGACCTGTTTCATTGGTAGTTTATTCCAAGTTTTGTTTTCCAAGAGATAGTGGCTGTGCAGTGGCGCAGAGTGAAACTAGACAGTCTCGAATTTGATTCCGCATCCGACGGACATTATCAACGATCGAACTACCGACACCGACAACTTGAAGAAATGGCCGTCGCGCGTACCAGTGAGTAGATTGAGTTGTTCGACTGGAGCATGTTAATCACCTTGCGCCAGACCTCCGATACGGCACCAATACTGGTCGTCCCACGACCGCCATCGACAAGGTTGCAAAGCCCAGTCATCGCAAGGGTGCCCAATCCGCAAAGAACAAGCTGGTGCGCTCGGTCGTCCGTGAGGTGGCTGGGTTTGCACCGTACGAGCGCCGTGTGATGGAGTTGTTGCGTAACTCGAAGGTGCGCCTCGTTATATTCGTATTGCGGGCTATTACTGACATTCGTGTAGGATAAGAAGGCGCGCAAACTCACAAAGAAGAGGGTAAGCCTAACGGCTTTAATGACGATCGGTTGACTTGATCCTTGTTTAGCTGGGAACACTCTTGCGTTCGAAGCGAAAGCTCGAGGAGCTCGGCGCGATCATCCAGGAAAGCAGGAGGGCGCACTAAAATGGGAAATGTCGCCGTTACCATACTCTCTGGTATATTCCTTCCGACTTTCCATGCTTTTGGCTGTACTATCAATGTGCCTATGCTATGCTCGAACGACATGCTCTCCTTTTGCAAGTTCCGAGGTCCAGATGCTGGCGGGAGGACTTTCATCCGTGCAACTGCGCTTTAATGTGCCGCTCCCTCCCATCTGACCAGCATTGGTTACTCACGAGCCAGAAAATACGTAACCGTTGGCAGGGTGTTCCTAGGGCCGAGCGGCTGCACTGAATATAGGGTCGCCTGGCAGCGCTTGCAGCACGGTTGCGACGAGTGCGTAAGCCCATTTCCAAACTGCCGCCGTCGCTGAGTAACTTGCTCCGCATCCTCCGCGCGAAGCGCTAGCCGCGAACTTCCTTTGCTGAATTTGACGGCGCTTGGCGGAACCACGGAGGAGTTGCGCCGTTTGAAAGTTCGGCACCCGACGACTGCGTCTCCCACAAAACCGAAAAAAATAGTTACGGTCGCCTACACAGCTTCACCGGTATATGAACACATGGCCAGCTCACACCGAACTAGCGCCCTCTCCCCACGGCGGTTGTGCGGTAGAACACGGGCTGGATCGACGTCGTCTACTGTGCCTGTTGCGCTCACCTTATCTACTCTCCGCCCGTCCAGAGCGCACACTGAGCTTCCGCTCTCGCCCGAATTGCCAGTTCCAGACACGCCTATCCGAGCACGGGACATGTTCGACTCGCTTGCGTTCAAGCTCAAGTCTTTGCCGACAGAGTCTGGCCACGCGGCAGTCTCAAGTCTGGATATCAAACAGACCTCTGTCCAGAGCCCCCCGCGCAGGCCGTTTGCCTCCCTGTTCATTGCTCCGCCCATGCCGATTCCTGCGCTCCCAACGCCTGTGCTCTCGGGCGGATCGTTTGCCGTGTCCTGCGCTCGTGCCGCACTGCCAGATGCGAACCGGCGCCGACAGTACTTGCTGCCGCTTATTTTTCTAGCGATTGTCTTTGTCGTGACGTCCATTCCGGTCATTTGGGGCATCATGTCGCTCCCAATCCGTTCTCTCAACGGCATCCCGACCACACTTCGAGAAGTTGCAACACTCGGGAGAGAGCTGCAAGCGTATGCTGACAGCGGGTTGTCGGGAAAAGCTCATGTTCTCGCTGTCTTGTCGATTGTGAGTTGTTCGTTGCGTCGGCTTGGACTCGAGCTCACCTAAATTTCAGGCCGCCATTTGGAAACATGCATTCTCGATTCCAGGGAGTGTGCTCCTCGTACGTTCCAATATAAATTTCCCGACATATGCTAACCTGGTCTTTGTAGAACGTGCTAGGTGGTGCCCTGCTTTCCCCAGCCCTAGGAACACTCGTCATGACTGCCTTGACAACAATCGGCTCTGTTGGCTCGTCTCTGCTCTCCGCTCCCCTCACACCTCTTGTCCGCCGATTCGTTCCCAAACCACTCCATCTTGTTCGCTCCGCCCTTGAAGGCAATGATACAGCCGACGCGGACAGCCTCACCGACAAGCCCATCTCGACGTCCCGCCCCGCGTCACCATCGGGCGACCGCACCAAGGCCCCTACATGGGTTCGCCTGACCGTTATGCGTTTGGTCGGAGTCGTTCCATGGTCTGGCATTAACATTGCGTGCGGGGTATGTGAAGTCCCGCTCACAGCTTGTGCGTTGGGCGCGTTTTTTGGTACACTCCCTTGGACTGCGGTCACGTGCCAGGTGAGTGTTTTGTTTGGGTCGTGCTATTTGCCTTGGCCAACACCGTGTTCGATAGATTGGCGACATTCTGCAGACGGTCGCCAGCCAGGAGAACCAGGATCTCACGTTGCGAGGGTTGCTGACCTCTCCAACAATCCTTGTCAAGCTGGCGGTCCTATCGTTGTTGTCTCTGGGGCCAGTCCTGGCACGCGACAGACTTGTGGCGCTTTTGACGTCGAGCATGTCCCGTTGCGAAAAGAGTGGTCTGCCAAACCCGAATGGGGAGGACCACGAGCGATCACACTGGAGATGGTCACGCCAAAATTGGCGCCGAAATTCCTCGGAGAAGCAAGCAGAGGTTATGTAAAGACTCGCAGCACAGACATACCCAGAGGCACGAGTTGTATACCGTTTCGTTTTTACTTTTTCTTGGTTGTTTTATTTTATTTATTTACAGTACATTCGTTACTCGCGCATCCTCTTAGCCCTACATTCTTTCCCAGGACAAGCGCTCGTTTCAAAGGATAAGCCCCCTTTTTCGAAAGTACAGGTTTACTTTTATCCGCTCTTTCAGTACATACTCTTAATTGCCCCCTTTCTTCCGGTTTGTTGTACCACTAGGATGGATAGGAGTGGTTTGGCTTGTTGTTCTTGTTTTGCGGTTTGTGTAGTAAACATGAATTAGTTCACTGTTGTTGGTCATTGTGTATGTGCCATTCAACATTCAATGCAAAGCATCCACAGCTCAGTCTTGCATGAAGTAGTGTTTATTCATGGCTCTAGTTTGGTCACGTGACCTTTCAACGCTCCCTCCCCTACCGTCTGCTCGCTACATCTCTGCTTCTCCTTTTGGCCCCTGTTACGCGGTTGGACCCAGTGTTCATGTAGCGCTTTATAAATGTACCCGAAAATGATCGGACATGTGATGGAATTAGATACACATATATGAACAAGCAAAGTAACAGCCGCATAATATATACATGATACAGTTCAAAGCCGGGGGTCAACCATCTGGTAATACACGAAGGAAAATACTTGTAATATGAAATGCATGCTGGTTTCTAACCTCCTGGAGCTTTGGCTCCTTCGATTCGCGCCGAGCATAGGTTAAGCTGCTCATTCCCGCCAATGTCCCAATGTTTAACGATAATGTTTACAGGTCGGCTTGTGAAATCCGTTCCCCTGTAATCTTATACGCCTATAAGGGGCGAGGCATTGCCAGCAACTTGGGGGGGGGGGGGGGGGGGCGCTGTGAGCCCACCAAACAAGAGTAAAGAAAAAAAAAAAAAAAAAAACGTTTACACAACAAGCCGGTTTTAGAAAAACCAAATGATCAAAACCCGTGTGTTTTTTAACCAGCGTGTA